>JAOTBA010000204.1:31740489-31752384 GCA_025629845.1 Erythroxylum squamatum | reverse complement strand
AAAATGAATGATTAATATTAACAAGGAGATTCGAGTCTAATTCTCACAAGGCATCTACTTATTCATTCAGAAAGTAGAAAATAGCAAAGCTAAAAAAAATGGATAACTAATGGCTACAAATAAAATCAAGAGGATGACAAGTTCTCTGCTACATCCAGCCACCCTCCTCTTACCACACAAAAGGACTTGTAGCCAATCTATTTTATATCAACATTGTGTCAAAATTTTATGAAAATATTACAATGCCATTTCTCTCGAAATTAACTAAATATCAGTCAGATAACTGAGGGGGCTACACAATGTCTACATTGGGAACTAACATATTATCAATCTTGCAGAAGGAAGTTGGGCACGGCTGTCACCCATAACAGATAATTCTAATTGAGAAGCATACCATCAAAACCTTCATTAGTTTAAACAAGATTCAAAAATTTTATTAAGGTGACTTAGTAACTATAAAATCCAAGATGTTAAGTTAATCTGGTCCTTGAAACTTGTGTCATATTAAGCCTCATTGCTTAAGACACTCTTCCAACATGTACAGTGTAATGAGTTTTCAGTTTTTCAGATTTTGTTTTAAGTCACCATGGATTGTGTTTTCAGTCTAGTAAGAAGTTCTTTCACAGGCAGATTATATAGTAGAGACTGACACCTGAGCTGTACATGCAGGCACAAATCACACTATAGCTGAAAACCATTGATGTGCGCAACAGTTGCATGAAATATGACAAGGTGGAAATGGACAAGAACTATGAAACAAATATACAAGAAACATCAAGCACTTAATCACAAGAAATATAGCCAACCTTACTGTAGATTTCTTTGTACCAGAAACTGGCATTTTATTGTTGGAAACTGCAAGAGGTTTTGCATCCACAACATCTTCATCACTTTGAACAACAGTAGTGAGAGCCAACGGGTTCTCATCACCTTTAACAACATGGGGCATCCTTTTAACAGCTAACTTAGACTTATCTCGCGAACCAAACCCATTTGTCATTACACTCATATTTCTCCATTTGTCCTATAATGAAAGAGTAAAACAGAAAATTTTGTCATACAGAGTTGTATCATACTGTGATCCATGCAACAATTTCATTTTCTCCATCATATGCTTAACTGGTCTAATTAGCATCCACCTACGAAGAATGTAAAATAGCCAATTCATCTCTCCTGAAGAAATAGGCAACAGATGCAAAAGTTTTACCTTGAGGTCCACGTTTGAACGAAGATATAAAACACCACTGAATTCAGGATCTTTGAGAATTGTGCGCCATTTCCCATGCCCATGCTTAGTCACTCCAGCTTTTAGAGCTGCTTCTTCTTCTGCAGTCCATTTCTGCTTTGGCGCCCCCATAAAAAATAGCACAAAAGAACTCCTCAAGCCAATTCAAGCTAGACTAACTGGTGAAACACACAATCAAATCCAACAAAGAAAAAAGCAAGCAACGTCATTAAGACAATGAGATATGATCAACTCAAAAACTCATCACAAACATGGCTCTACACTGATACCATCAACCGCATCAAATTTAGACACATTATCTTTACACTTGGCCTCCAAATGAAACAAAATACACGGACAGCCCACAAACCTTGGGGCACAGTGACTGCATCACTTCAAAAACACAAAAGCTAAAAGAACACAACCACAACAATATATGCAATTCCTCAATTATTCAATTAAAATTCGAGATTGTCAGTCAAACAATAAACTTGACACCTCGAATACACATTAAATAAAAAACATTGAATCCCCAATGAAAGGTAAAAACTTATACCCCCCAAAAAAAAAGAAAGAAAAAGCGGGGCCCCGTAAACAAGAACACGAAACCCTAACAAAACTTTCGAGAATTAAGGGAGAGAGGAAGAGAATTACCAGAGAAAAGTTCGAAGAAAGCAGATGTACAGAAATTCTATGTTAGTAAAATTGAATAAAAATTGTTCCTTTATTTGATTCGTTGTTTTTGTTCATGCAATTCCGATTGCAACAACAAAGGTTCAAAAGCGGATCGATGGAGCGGTTTAAGGAGATCGTTTTAGTTTTGTGGTGTGGGTATTAATATTATTAATTATTTCTAATTCTACACCAAAGCGGTGATTTATATAACACGTGTAAACCTCTTATGGGATGCTTCCGCCAAAATCTAGGTTTTTTCAGCCATTATATAAGACTCAAGGCCATCGCATGCTTGAATAAGATAGAGATAACGTTTTCCCCTGAAAATGGATAAGCACACAAATTGAATTTTATTGTCATTAATTATGTATAAATTAGTTAATGCACCATTAAATGTATTATAATATAATAATGTATCCTTAAATTTCTTAACAATATAATTTTTTATAAATTGTTAAATTTTTAATCAAAAATTACCAATTTTAACATTATTTTTTACTACTTTTTTATATGGTTATCGAAAAGAAAAAAATTATTAAAACATGTTTAATTTTACAGAATTGTGATTTCTTATTTTCAAATTTTTTTAAAAAACATAACAATATTACAAAAACACAAAATTGTGTTTTCACCTTATGATAATCCGTTGCAAAAATAGGAAAAAAAAAACTTGTTACCAAAATGAAAACTATCTCTAACATATCTTTCTAGGATTTTTATGATCATTTTCTTTATTAATGGTGTTAAAGTTTGTGACTCAAATTCTATTTTAGTCTACCTCGAAAAGTTCGTTGTGCGACAATTGTGGAAAAATTAAATTACAACTCACGTAGAGCTCATTTGAAATTAGAGTTTATTTTATATATTTTGTTTTACACTAGGGTGAGTAAGAAATATATTTTATGAGCCACCCTAAGCTCTTTGTCATTGCATTCATCCTTTTCAGAGTGAAGCTCTCCTCCTCTGCCCATGGTTTTCTCCCCAATTTGGGGTTTCCACATAAAATCCATGTGTTATTATTTTGTTTCTATTATTTACTATCGTGTTTTGTCTTCTCAATTTGGTATCAGAGCCAGGTTCGTTGATTGCATCGATGGCAACCATGAAGTATGATATTCCATTGCTAGATTGCAACAACAGGTTCTCGTTGTGGCAGGTTAAGATGCGTGTTGTACCAACATAGATGGAGTTGGATGACGCATTATTAGGGTTTGATAAGATGTCGTCATCTTGGACCACGAGGAGAAACAACGTAAGGATCGCAAGACTCTATCACAGAGACCTCTCAAATTAGATTCTACAAGATGTTTTGAAAAAGAAGTATGCCGCTTCGTTATAGTTGAAACTGGAGTAGTTATGTATAACGAAATTCCTAACCAGTAAATTGCACTTAAAGTTAAGGTTGTATTATCACCGTCTGACAAAAGGTACATCCATTGATGATCACTTAAATGTATATAAAGAGATTGTTTATGACTTAGAGACTATAGAGGTAAAGTACAAGGATGAAGATTTGACTTTAATATTGTTATGTTCGCTGTCTGCATCATATTCCACTTTTAGAGATACTATTTTATATAGTCGTGATACCTTAACCCTATAAGAGGTATATGATGCGTTACTTTCTAAAGAGAAGATGAAACAACTTGTTTACAGATCTGAGACTACTACTGAGGGTCTTGTTGTTCGAGGGAGACTACAG
Source organism: Erythroxylum squamatum (assembly GCA_025629845.1). Lineage (NCBI taxonomy): Eukaryota > Viridiplantae > Streptophyta > Magnoliopsida > Malpighiales > Erythroxylaceae > Erythroxylum > Erythroxylum squamatum. The sequence goes on along the minus strand of JAOTBA010000204.1, from coordinate 31,748,782 downwards.
GAGAGAAATCCTAGTGGTGACGAAAGGGGTAGGTCGAAATCCAAGCATAGAAACAAAGTCTGTAACTACTATAAGAAGAAAGGTCACATTAAAGTTGAATGCTGGAAATTACAAAAGAAAGAAGTGAATTCAAAAGGAAAGTAGCCTAAAAAACTTCGGTGAAGCTAGTGTTGTATAAGATGCATTCAGTGATGGTGAACTCCTAGCAAATTTTGTGGGCAGGTCTAATTTTGATGAAGAATGGATTCTTGATACAGCTTGCATGTTTCATATATGTCCCAATCGAGTCTGGTTTTCAACATATGAAACGATGTCTAAGGGTGTTGTTGTAATGAGAAATAGCACTCCTTGTAGGATAGCTGGCATGGGAAGAGTTAGAATTTGAATGTTTGATGGTGCTGTCAGAACACTTGCATATGTGAGACATGTACTAGATTTGAAGCGAAATTTAATTTCTTTGAGTACTCTGGATGCCAGTGGGTATAGGTGCACTGGTGAAGGTGGAGTTCTAAAGGTTGGCAAAGGTGTTATGGTTGTGATGAAAGGGCAGAAACAGTCTGCTAGTTTATGTCTTGCATGGTTCTACAATTGTTGGTAATGCTGATGTTACTACCCAATCTATAATTGATGGTGATGTTGTGAAATTATGGCATATGCGGCTAAGGAGTATAAGCCAAAATTGTATGGTTGAGCTTAGTAAATAAGGACTACTTGACAGATAGTGTATTAGCAAATTGGAGTTTTGTGAGCGTTATATTTTTTGGAAGTAGAAGAGAGTTAGCTTCGGGAAACACACTCACAACATAAAGGGAACACTTGATTATATACATTCTGATAATAAATGAGGACTACTTGACGGACAGTGTATTAGCAAATTGGAGTTTTGTGAGCGCTATATTTTTGGGAAGTAGAAGAGAGTTAGCTTCGGGAAACACATTCACAGCATAAAGGGAACACTTGATTATATACATTCTGACCTCTGGGGACCTGCCATTGTGACTTCTAAAGGAGGCACTAATTATATGTTGACAGCCATTGATGACTTTTCTAGAAAAGTCTGGATATTCTTCTTGAAGAAAAAGAGTGATGTGTTTTCGACTTTCAAACAGTGGAAGACTATGATTGAAAAGCAGACCAGGTGACAAGTTAAACATCTACGTACTGATAATGGTCTGGAGTTTGTTCTGATGAGTTTAATGCCTTCTGCAATACTGAAGGAATTTTGAAGCACTTAACAATTCCTGGTACCCCACAACAGAACGGTGTGGCAGAGCGAATGAATAGAACTTTGATGGAGAAGGTACGGTGTATGTTCTCCAATTTTGGTTTACCTACGTCGTTTTGGGCTGAAGCAGCAGGTACTACGTGCTTACTTGTTAATTGCTCTCCTTCGACTGCCGTTGAGAAAAAGACTCTAGAAGAGGTATGGTCTGGTTCTCCTGCTAATTATTGTGATTTGAGAATTTTTGGTAGTCATACCTATGTTCATATTGACAATAGAAAGTTAGAACTCAGATGCAGGAAGTGTATCTTTCTTGGCTACAAATCAAGTGTGAAGGGATATAAGTTATGGGATCTTAAAAGCAATAAAGTCATTATCAACATAAATGTTATTTTTGATGAAACTGTCATGCTTAAGGGTTTGTCTTTTAATGTTTCGAGTGATAAAGATCAATAGAGATCAAAAATGCAAGTGGAGTTTGATATAGGGATAGAGAATACACCAAAGATTGCGCCCCAGTCTAGTCCAAGGATAAAAGATGATGTCGAGACATCCACTCGGTCATTGCAGGGTTATATAGCTAGAGACAAACCTAGGAGAGAAATTAAACCTCCACGGAGATATGCTGAGGTTGATTTGGTTGCTTATGCTTTGAATGTGGTCAAGGATATTAAATCTATTAAAGAACCTTCAACCTATTTAGAGGCAGTTAGTTATGACGACTCTGGCAAATGGATGATAGCTATGCAAGAAGAGATGAAATCCCTTTATAAGAATGGTACTTGAGATTTAGTGAGATTACCTGAAGGTAAGAAAGCTATTCGTTGCAAATGGGTATTTAAGAGAAAGGAAGGTACACAAAGAGTTAAAGAAGCCAGGTACAAAGCCAGGCTAGTTGTTAAGGGTTATAGTCAAATTCTAGGTGTAGATTTCACAGATGTGTTTTCTCCTGTTGTAAAACATAGCTCAATTTGAGCTTTGTTGTCTGTTGTAGCTACGTATGATTTTGAGCTTGACCAGTTGGATGTCAAGACAATATTCTTACATAGAGAACTTGAGGAGAACATCTGCATGCAATAGCTAGAGGGTTTCGTAGCTATAGGGAAGGAGGACCATGTGTGTCTACTGACAAAGTCCCTATATGGTCTGAAACAGCCACCTAGACAATGGTATAAGAGGTTTGACTCATTCATGATTACTCAAGATTTTAGAAGATGCAATTACGATAGCTTTGTCTATTATAAAAAGGTCATTGATGGGTCATTTGTTTATTTACTCTTATACATTGATGATATGTTGATAGCATCCAAAGATAAATTAGAAATAGTAAAGGTGAAAGCCCAACTTAGTAGAGAGTTTGATATGAAAGATTTTGGTGCAGGAAAGAAGATACTTGGCATAGAGATTTTGAGAGATAGAAAAATAGGTAAATTATATTTAACCCAAAAAGGTTATATTGAGAAAGTTTTGCATAGATTCAAGATGCAAAATGCAAAACCTATTATAACTCCATTAGCTGCACATTTCAGACTTTCATCTGCTTTATCTCCTAAATCAGATTAAGATATTAATTATATGTCATGAGTCTCATATTCTAATGCAGTTGGATCTCTCATGTATGCTATGGTGTGTACACGTCCAGATTTTTCGTATGCTGTTAGTGCAGTTAGTAAATACATGGCGAATCCAGGTAAAGAGCATTAGAAAGTAACTCAGTGGATTTCGAGATACTTGTGTGGCTCTACTGATGTTTGTTTGGAATTTGGGAGAACTAGAGATGGGATTATTGGATAAGTTGATTATAATTTTACAGGTGATATTGATAAAAAAAAAGATTGCTAATAGGATATGTGCCTACTGTTAGTGGTTCTGCTATCAGTTGGAAAGCTTCTTTGCAGACTACTGTAGCCTTGACTACCACTGAGGGTGAGTATATGGAGGTTACGGAGGCGTTTAAATAAGCTATTTGGTTTAGAGGTTTGTTTGCTGAACTTTGTCGAGATATGCAAGTTACCAAGATTTTTTTTGTGACAGTCAAAGTGTTATGTTCCTCACTAAGGATCAAATGTTACATAAGAGAACGAAGCATATTGATGCCCATTATCATTTTGTTAGTGAGGTCATTGCCTGTGGTGACATTGTATCAGTAAAATTTTTACAGAGTTTTAGTTATTATTGTTTTTCTTCGTTAATGGCACTGGTTGCTCTCAAACACAAAGGTCGACAATTAATTTGCTGTCGCTCCTATCAATTTTTTTAATAATAGTTATTGCACTCCAATGTTAAGTACGACTAGATTGCTTCTTAATTTCTACATTTTTATTGTAAATAATGAAATATGAATTGAGATTTTATGTTCTTCTCTGTCTCTATCGATTTACGCTCTCAAGCCTATTTCCCTTTACGAATATGGATGAAATAAGAGAAATACTTATCTTCTAAGAGACAATTAAATACTAAGTTAAATGAAGTTTGGATGTTGGTGAACAAGACAATGAATCCTTAGTTCCTTGATTTTATTGTTATTTTTGTCACTCTATTGCATTTAACTTACTTTTTTTTTCTTGTTATTTCTAGTTATTAGTATTGTTTGGTATATCAGATTTATGTTGTCTGATGCTTATTGAATTTTTTCACGTTACAAAATATCATTTATGTTGGCAAGCGAGATTATACACAAAAATTTTGGTGGGGGAAATGAAGTTGTCACTAACCAAGCAACAAAACCAAATGTATAATTGCATTGTAAGTGTTCCCTATGTTGCATTTCGACTACCTATGACTATGAACACTTCAACTAGACAACCTTCGAAATTGTCAGAGCCAAAGCCAATGAAAGTGAAAGATAGAAACAGTGAAATAATGGACATGGATGATAATAAAGTATGTGAGAGTCTATATACAGCCTTCAATTGTAGAAGAGTAGAAGGTACTGAAGGGTTACAAGAGTTACAACATTGTTCGGCACCACAATTCCCTTATAACATAAGGAAGTATAGTAGTAGTATATTGTCTTAAGAACACTTATAATTAATGCTTATTTTCCTATGATATGCCCGAGGTTTTTGGCACTTCACGCCTTAAGTTTGATATGTTTCTATCATAATGAAGCAAATTATGCAACTTTCAATTATATGAATTGTTTGGTACTATGTTCAATACATATATTTAGGCACTTAAGATGTATATTATAGCATAATTAAAATTTTAATTATTTAATTAAATTATGTTTATGTAATTTTTATATTTTATATTAAACTCTTATTATATAAATTTCTTTGATTGTATTGAATAATCATATCTTTTTATTTTTAATAATTATGAGAATTAACTAATTTATGAATATATTTTAATTAAATTAAAATTTAATATTAATATCTAATGGTAAAATAAAATAAAATAGAAAAAGATGATGATGAAATGAAACAAGTTTTTGTTTTAGTTTTTTATTACAAATCTCCACCCAATAAGTTTTTATTTTATTTTTTTTACAATTCTCAACTAAACAATAAAAAAACAAAACACAACAATAAAAAACTATAATAAGAAACAAAAGTGGAACCAAATAACCCCTTAATTTATAAATGTCATTAACATCTTTGCATGCCATTAGAAGAAAATAGATTTGTTTACTATAGATTTTGAAACAAAAATATCAAAGACATCACTTATCTAATTAAAGGAAAATTTTAAAATTTTAAAAGAAAAGGAACTTCAAAATTCATAACTAGAAATTTAAGTTTGAGAATTTATTGCAAAATAGAAAAAGTGTCAAGCACCTTGTCTTACTCGGTTAAATAGTTGCTCAAGCGTCAAGCCCCAAAAAATTTGTAATTAATAGGGAATTTTAAAAGAGCATGACTTAAAATTCGATGTGTGTGCAATAATGTATCAATCAACTAAACGTAATATAATACTCCCTCTGATTCATAATAAGTGTCGTTTTAGATACATTTTAATTATTCAAAATAAGTGTCATTCTTGACTTTGTATGCATGTTTATAATTTTACTTCCAAAATTAACCTTTAATTTCTCTCACATCTTACTTACACAGATTACACAGATTATATTTTCAAGACACTTTAACATGTAATTAATAAGGGTATATCGGACATTTTATTAACTTTCTTAATAAGTGTGCATTCTTCTAAAACGACTTTTATTATGAATTGGAGGGAGTAAAATATTTCATGTTCCTTCCTAGGAATGGGAGAGACAAGAGTTGACGCGTAAGACGTGAGGCTGTTTTCAGTCTTTCCTACATGTGAAAAATTTATCATTCTTGGCTATGGGACGTTGGAATGGTATCAGTCCTTTGATAATCAAAATGAGAAATGAGAAGTCCAAGGATGAAATTAAAATTTGGAATAGGTCCACTGTAATTCAGGTTCCAAATCTTTTAATAGCTCGGAACAAACAATCAAATAATTCATGTTCTATATTTTAAATTTAATAATGTAAATCAACCATTAATGAATAAACAGCATTTATATATTTCAAATAATTTCACTTGATAGACCATACCAATATGCGCATAAACATGTAAATAATTTGTAGTATAAGTTATTAATTCTCATATCGTTTCATGGAGATGTTAAAATAAAATTATATCGACCTACATACTTAAATTTGCAGTTGTACTTTAATAAGAATATTGTTAAAAAATTGTCCGTAATTACATATGATAAAAAAATAAATAATGCGATAATGTAAATAAGACATGGTGATATTTTTATAAAATATCTATTAGAATAAAATTTTAGAAATAATATTCGTAAAATATATTATTAAATTGTTTATATTTTTTAATCACGAAGAACACGTATGGTGTCTATAATTCATTGCTGTTGCTATTTTTCTATTTCTTTCATTCTTTTCCAAATATTTATTTTTATTTATAATTACTTTTTCTAGAAGTTGAAAGAGATGTATTAAATAGCCTCGAAAAGGAATATCAAGGCCTAAGCTACAACAAATTTATGGAGCTTTGCTATCAACTTCCTATTCTCCATCTCCTTAACATATTTTTTTGATACTTGGTTAATATTTATGCTTGCATGAAGGAACTCTTTTATCCAATTGATTGTGTTATAAAAGCTTATCTAGTCTATGTATTTTTTTTTGTTTAAAATTCTTTCATTTCTTTCATTCTAGATAGCACATACTTCAGAACTAATTACTATCTTTAATATATTTTGATCTTCTTTTTCTAAGTGAGGTCTTTTAGGGGCCTAAAGTATAATTTGTTTTCAGTCATCATCTATGCATGAGTAATTGCAAAGCTCTTCGATTATAAACCATAGTCCTTAGTATAGTCATATTTGAAGAATAAATGATATCTTTATTTAGGTTCATTGTTACAAAGTTTGCAATTGTGATTAAGACTAAGAGAGCCTTTGACTTTATCAAGAGTAGATAATATATTCTTGATAGTGCCATATGATGAAAGATAGTTTAAGAGGGATATACTTACTACAGACTAGTTTCTTCCATTTGATTTTAGTAGGTGAATTTATGAAAATTTGGTAGCAAGATTAATTGGTGAAAAGTCTAGAAGCATGCCTTTGCCATCTTAAGCTATCCTTCCTTTGTTGATTTAGGATTTACATTGGTATTATTTTGGATAATAGAGAATCCTTTATATTTAATTTTCCATTCTTTCCACTTTTGAGCTCCTAAGCTTAGATTATTTAAGGTTCAACATGTGCCTTAGGTTTTAAGAATCAAATATAAAGGGGAAAATTTCACACTAGTTCTTATACTAAATCTAGGCGCTTTTTGTTGGCCCCCTAAGTATTTTTCTTGAGGATTAAGTATGATTTGAATAAATTATGAGGTCCTTAAGGGATTATTTTGCGGAGGTAATTATTATGTTAATGTTGGTAGGACTTTATGACATAGATTAATTAAATTGAAGCAATAATGTTATATGAATGAATGAAAGGCATTGTTGGAAGTTCACTTAAGTGTATAAGACATAAGGCTTAAAGGAAGGGGCAAAATGGACATTGCACACTCATTAAGGGTATAAAAAGAAGAAGAAATGGTTGTTTTTTTTTAAATTGAAGAAGAAATCGTGGAAGAGAGGAGAAGGAGAGAAAAATTAGGGTTATGGAAATCTTGAAGATTTTGAAGACTTTGAGGCTAAAGCAAGTAAGTATAAGCCTTATTCCATCTTTTTGGTTAAATGAAACTTAAGTGAAGTGAATATGTGTAGGAAGTTGTTGATGAATGGTTTATGTAAAGGTTGGATTGTTGGTTAATCATCAAAGATAGGTTTTGATGTTTTGTTATTGATATTGGGTTGAAATGAGCTTAGAAAGGAAGTAAGAATGATGTTTTAGGGATAAGATGAGTTATATTTGAAAGATGGGAAGTATATGGATGAAGAATGTCGAAAAATAGGTCTTCGGGAGGTTTCTGGAGACGTTCGCAGCGGCGAACTGTTGTCCTCGCCACGACAAAGCCCATTTTTTTGCACAGACATATTCCGGTATTTTGGGCATAACTTTTGCTATAGATGTCCAAATGAGGTAATTTTTCATTCTTTGTAAACAAGATACATAGGGATACAATTTGTATGAAGGAATCAAGTTCCAATTAAGTCTCAAAAGATCTCAATTTTTGAAGGGAAGTTGAACATAGAATGTTGTGTTAGTATTGGAAACAAACCAAAAATGATTGGGGCATAAATTTTAGAGTACTGAACCAAATTGAATGATTTTAGAGTAATTGGAGACTTGAGACAATGGGGAACATTGTTTTAGAAGAAAGTATTATCAAATTTCTTCATTTACTTGAACATAAATTGGAATTCCTATTGAATGAAATTTTTGGCTATTGTTAAAGGAAACCAAGGAAGGCAAGAGGAGCAAAGTATAAGGCACCTTTTAGCAAGCATTTAAGCAAGGAATTCAAGGTGGGTACATGTTTATAATAGAGTAAACAAGTTATTACTGTTTTCTTTAAATCAAAGAAGTTTTCTGATTTCATTTGCATCATAAGTGTTGCATTATTGTTCATGAATAATTTGTGAAATATGTTATATGTTTGTTACATGATTTGAGTGA
>JAOTBA010000204.1:31704021-31724201 GCA_025629845.1 Erythroxylum squamatum | reverse complement strand
CACCCTCGCGGGGCACGGACTCGGATATCACCAACGATATCGGGTTCGGGTCACTCGGGAGTGGGGTGTTACAAAAAGAACTTTAAGCTCAAGAGTGTGCACAAAGAGCCACAAACTTAGTTATTAATGAGCCTGGTATCCACCATAGGTATGGGACAGTAAATGAAATGAGCCCAGTATCCACAACAGATACGGGACAATAAATAGAAGCTCGATCACAACAAAGTAAAAATGAATGGAGTCACATGTGCATTTGCATATACAACTTGATATGTATCATATGGATGATTGAAATGAATTATTGGATTGTTTTGAAATAGTGTTGCAAAATATTGTACACAAGTTGTACTTGTTGAAGCATGATAAAATAGGACGTAATATTCAACATTGGATGATATGATTTGCTTATGAATTGGATTATGAATTGTCCTTGTGTTTTGATATGAATGAGCACATCGATGATGGTTCACTCACTGAGCTCGCAAACTCATCAAAATTACAACATTGTTTTTTTCAATTCCATGAGGAATCTAACTAGTCTAGTTGAAGTAGCCTCTGCATATGGACATGAGTTAGTAGTTGGGATCAGTTGTACCTGCAAATGTCTTCAGTTATTTTGTATCAAGAATTGTATTCCTCAACTGTTGTACAATGTATGTGCGAATTCTAAAGTGCAATGACTATTATGACTGTATATGTTTGTAAATGAAATGGGTAAAATGAATTTTTGAAATGCTTAAGATGTGTTTGATTCCTAAAAATGTGTAATAAGTTGATTTGATCGTCTTAACGTGCCATTCTTGTAGAGTGTGTTCTTGAATATTCGTCAGTATGTTCTGGCATATGCTCTATGGGAGTGGAATGTTACATTGAAAGCACGGGAAATCCCATACCATCACAAGTCAGTTCAAATTTGACCGTGTAAACAAAATTAAAGAACAGGTAGTATTTGAAAACTTAGGAGAGGAAGTCAGTGCTTATACAGTGTTGAGATGGACATCAATCGCAACAAGCTAACCACTAAAATTGATATAGTCGTAGGATAAGTCAGAAATGAATTGCTACATTGTTTTGCACTATGATACAATAAATCTTGCAAGTTAGCATTTGGGATGAGAGCTAGTCAATGTCTGGGTGGTTGTGATTCAGGAGATTCATAATCTCCAATACTGCTTCTTGTATTAAGCTTGTAATGCTTTTCCATTTGGTAGATTTAATGTTACAAAGTTATGAATTTCAATTTAATGAAAGTAGTTTCACAACCTTGCATTTGACAACATCTCTGGTCACACTAGTCTACATGTGATCCACGATAATGGTCAAGATCTCATCTCACTTACTATAGGGACGGCAATGGATTGACCTATATGTTAAATCAAACTCAGACCGGTTTGAGGCCCAATTTTTTTTAGACAAAACGACATCATTTTGCTTAAAAGAATTAGGCTTCAAGTAAGCCTAGACCTAGACAATCTAAACCCGGACTCGATTAAAAAAAGACATTATTTTATATTTTTATTTTTTTAAAAAAATTAACAAGACCAGCCCATTGCCATCCATGCTTACTGATAGGTAGTACATATAAAGAAAAAAACTATCATTTCTATAATAGAAATTTTGTAATTATTATCTTTTAAATTTGTATTTAATAAACCTTTTAAGGTATGTAATAATTTGTAAATCACTTGTAGCAGATAAATCACCTTAATGAATCAATTATTCAAATCAAGTTAAAAGCTTATCTGAGGAGATTATTAAAGGACTCTTAATCAAAAAAGTGGGAAGTAACTCGGTTTTCTAATGTGATTGTGCATTTGTGATTCTTTTGTCCTTTCTGGAATTTGTTAACCATGATTCGGTAAGGGAACAGAACTTGAGCATTGCTAGATTTCTACAGCAAGTTTAATAATGACATTGGAAGATCATCATGTCTTACATGCATCTGGGCTTCAGTGAACTGAGACCAGTTTGTCTTCGTAGCCTTACTGTGATCATGTCAGTTTTTCCACACTAGCAAGACAGAGCGAAAAAGTATAAAATGTACCAAGAGATTACCAAGCCCAAATACTCACTTCCTCAGTGGCTCCCAAATTAGACCGGTCAAGATTCGAATGAGTTGAGCTGGCCATTGAATAATGATGATTAATATAATAGATGAGAGTATTATCCGCATTATTTTAAGGTAAAAATGTGAATTTTTATGCAATTTAAGTAATATAAAAAATTATAATTTTTACTTTTAAAAGTTTGTTTCTTATAATTTTATTAAAATATAAAAAAAAATACACAATTCATAAACGAGATGATCAACTAAACCTAACAAAATTTTGTTCATGTCTGATTGGCTTTGGTCAACCGAACCTAACAAAATTTTGTTCATGTATGATGGAATACTTGCATTATATGGCATACACACTTAACAGACCACAAAGACTCCAAAAACAACTCGCAAAGGCATGTGGTAGATTGCCTAATTTGATTTCTTGTTCACTTAATCAATACCCACTTGCTCTATATTTATGGTTGGTGCATCTTACATTGACTAAGCAGCATCATTTGTTCATAAAATGGACAAGCAATGAATTCAATGCAAAGTAACTTAGGAGCACATTACACTAATCTTGAAGCCTTTGCCTGAATCGTTGCTTGTTGATGAATTCTGTTCTATTTCTTTATTAGGTTAGAAAGTTACGAAAAGTTGAATTTCAGACGAGAAGTAGCTGTCAAAGGCAAGAGATGGTGAGCGGGCAAGAGATGGTGAGCGAGCTTCCGCGGTTATTTTAATACCCGTTATTGTCTATTTCTTATTTTATATCTAGACAGTACAGTACACATTAAATATTTTATTATTATTTTTAGTTATCTCCTTTTTAGTTAAACTTTAAATATTTGATAAGTAATAACAACCTCTTCCTAATATATTTCAAAATTTGTAATTTTATATAATTTTTAGTTAATTTTATAATAATTTAATTTCAGTTAAATCATTTTAGTTGGGGCGTTCCTTTCGGAATACTTTTATAGAACGGTGATAAAATCTGGCACCAGTTAGGCCATCATCTCAAGGACGATGCAGGAAAATTCATTGCGTGTCGGATAGTGTAGTAGTGTACACACTCATGTCATTTCCCAATTATATTATTACTTCGCGAGCAAAACGTCAACTCAATTAGCACCTATAATTACTAAATTAAAAAGAACAAGACGAATTCATCCAATACAAAAGCAGACACATGTTTGCTAAACCATACTCTAACTAACGGATCCATTGCAATAATTTAAAGGGCATTCCATTGTTGTCATACCTTGGAATAAGAATTCACCTAAATGCCATTGTTGGCATACCTTGGAATAAGAATTCACCTAATAGCCGTAGTATCGCGATTAGTAATCTTTGTAACACTAAAAACAAAAGATTAAGCAACGTTAGTTGACTAAACTTGATTGAATAATGAGTTAAGATAGTATTGTTTCATGGGTCAAATCAAGACAATAAGTTATACTAAACTGCTACCTTTTGAATATTTTCTGGCTAAATAGTTAAATATAAATAATAATTCATAGATTATGTATTTTAAATACAGTAATTAATAAATTAGTAACTTAAAATTAAAAAAATATTTAATGGGATTAATAATTATAACTTGAATGTGTTTTTATTTTCAAATTGTCCTCTAAATTATAACAACAATAATAACATCATCCAGTAAAAACTCCGTTGACACGCGGAGTCTGGAAAAGTTCAATAGTACGCAATCTTATCTCTAATTAATAAAAAATTGTTTTCTAAATTACTATAACGAAAAACAATTCTAAGTGCCTGTGTGGATGGACTTTTGGAGGGCCAGTAAGCACTTTTTTCCACCACAAAAGCCTTTTTAAAAGAAAAATGAGTGTTTGGCTATAAAATAAAAAGACACTTCTTTAATAGATATGGCTTTTTTGGCAGCCAAAATACAGTTTTTTAATAAGCTCAAATTTGGAGCGTCTCAAAAAAGTTTTTTTTTAGGTAGATTTTTCAGATCAATTAATGAACCTATTTTTAGTCCATTTTGCCCTTATGTTTTACACATAATTTTTACCATACCCACAAATTCATCTTCTCATTTATTACGTATTTAACTATTTACTCAACTTGGATATTTATTTTATAATTTATATAATATTATTTGGCTTTTTTATACGTTTTAATATTTATTTTAGATATTAGTTTACTTTTGTTATAATCTATATAAAATATTTGGTTAGATATATTTTTATTTACGTTTCATATGGTTTAAAATTATATAATAATTAATATATTATGCTTTGTATAATGTTTAATATGCTTTAAATAATATTTATATGCATAAATAATTTTTATTACAAAATAAAATATAGTTAAAATTAAAAGTTATTTTTATTTTTATATTGCCAAACAGTCTACTGTATGAAGCTCTTTCAAAAAAATTCTTTTTTAAATGACAGCCAAACAGTCAACTGACTTCTTATAAAAAATCTACAGAAAAAAATTTTACTGACAAAAATTCATTGGTATAAGCTCAACTAAACAGAGGTTAAATGGTAAGCTCATAAACAATAGTATGTGCTAATTAAACTTCTCCTAAATTTTAATCTGATTATCCATATTGTGGAAGTATAAGTTATGCTAGGCATTAATTTCTATAGTTGATCCGCCATTAATTCATTTTCAGTTATAGATGGATTATAGTTATTCTAAAATGCGTTAAGTTTTAATTAACTAATGTTAAATGTACAATTTTGGGTTTATTAAAGATTATAAAATGAATTACTCTTTTGTTAATTATCATTTTGGTGACAAAATAAGTGTTGCGGATAATTTTAAGAAATCAAATAATTAATTAAAGAAAAGAAAAAATTAACTTCAAAACAATTCCGAAGGATGAGTGACTAAAAATGATTAGATCACTGAGAAAGGAGAGAGGTCATAGTCACATGAGCATGGAGAAGCCTTTGGTCGCTTTCCAAACAAGAAAAAGAACTCTTCCATTCTGGCGTCAATGCGGAACCCAACAAGTTAACTCCAAAAACTATAAACCACGTTTGCTTCACTGATGGTCATAACAGTCTCTGCCTAACTCCATCCTCTCTGCCCCTACCTCTCCATAGCTCTATTACACACGAAGAAAGTGCAACTCTGAAGCACATTTCAGCTCATCACTCTTGTCTTGTGCTTCTCTAAGTTTCGAGAAACAGAGTAAGCAACAGAAAGAAGGTGGCAATGGTGGAAAAGGGTGGAGGTGCTAAGGATGACGAGTTCCAGCCTCACCCTGTGAAAGAGCAACTTCCGGGCATCGACTTTTGCATCTCTAGTTCTCCTCCTTGGCGTATATTCACTCATCTCTGCTTTCTCTTTCGCTTCAAATATCAAAATGTTTGGTTTCCTTGTTTCTGTTGACCGAAATGCAGTGATCATGTGCGATCAATTAGGAATATCATGATTATAATTTCTCCCTTTTGAGAAATATAACAGAAGATTACCTCACTCCGACTGTCTTTTTCTCCTGGAACCTACGTGAGAGATAGCATCCCATTGATTTCTTAGAGTTTAAGCAATTCGGGGAAGTTATAGCCTTGAAAGTTTCAATTGTTTTTCTGTTGCGCTCTTGAATTTTCTTTCTCTTCCCTGCACTTCTTTAGTCACAAGACATACATCTGTTTTGGTCAACCACCTCTCTCATCTGTATTTTGCTTCACCTATGTGTTGTTTATACGTAATATATCTAGATTTTGGGATTATAACATTTATGCATTTGCTATTTACTAAGCAAAATGATCGGTTACTGGTTAACAAAAGAATTGCAAATTCCTATGGTAACATATGTGATGAATACTATCAAAATTTGTCAATGTCTTAAATTGCCAATTACACCATCGTTGAGATATGACTCTTCGCGCACACAATTTCCAGATAACACAGTTATGTAACTTGCAATTCTACTTGCAGAAACTTTATACTGTTTTCTGTTTATTTCTGGTCTCCTTGTACTAAATATTTTCGCATGTATTGAAATTCCTTGTTTTATGCAGCTGAGGCAGTATTGCTTGGATTTCAGCACTATATAGTGATGCTTGGAACTACCGTGATCATACCAAGCATATTAGTCCCTTTGATGGGTGGTGGCAATGTACTTAAGATTCACAGCACTGTCATGAAAAAAAAAAAAAGAATTCCACTTTACTTTTGTTTTCCTGAAACTTTTGATGATTTTGTTTCTGCTGCTCTTCTGGTCTCTCAGGAGGAGAAGGCTGAATTAATCAATACCATTCTCTTTGTTGCGGGTATAAACACACTCTTGCAGACTTTGTTCGGTGCCCGAGTTCCTGTAGTGATGGGGGGATCTTACGCTTTCGTTATTCCTGCCACCTCCATTGCTTTATCAAAAAACAGTGACAGTAGTAGCGCATCACTTGGTCAACATGAGGTTGATATTTTCTCATTTTCTGAATCAAGCTACATAATGGCCCTCATCTGCACATATATTCGGTTGATGGTTGTTTAGTTTTTGTGCTTATGATCTTTCATCTTCTTTCGTGGGTGGATTTAGAGGTTTACTCAGTCCGTCAGAGCCATACAAGGAGCATTGATCATTGCTTCCTTCCTCCAAATGACAATCGGTTTCTTTGGCTTCTGGAGAATATTTGCAAGGTATGAATTTGCAGAAGCATGGTACTGGAACTTGGAAACGTATTTGGTTAATTTTTATTCAAAGGAGCTTCATTTGGATGTCTTGTGAGGCAGATTTCTTAGCCCTCTTGCTGCCGTTCCTCTTGTGACTTTAACGGGACTTGGGCTCTATGCACGTGGATTTCCACAGGTAATTCTGTGCTGAAGGCGTAATTCTACTGGTACTCTGATCCTTGCCTGTTGAAAAGATGGAGATTCAAGTTCAGACATTCTTTTAATCACAAAAAGCTTTTAAAACAGTTTCAAATAATTCAGGATACTCAAGGCCCCGAATCCATAAGAAGTAAAACTCTCATGTGTTCCTAACGTCGTTGATTAACTTCTAGGGACGCAATGATTTCTTGTCTTCCTTTTTTCCTTTAGTTTATCTCGCTGATAGACTACATTAGTCCAGACTTACAGTGTCTTCTGTAAGGTAGTTTTTATTTTTCTAATTCCTAAATTTTAGAAACTCTTTGCTTCTGTATGAACCCTTTCTCTGGCTATGTCAAGCCGTGTCTCTAGAGATGGTTACTTGAATTTATACGACCGATGGGACAGTGGAAAACTTTTAGGGTTTTATTCCTCAAGGTGGGTTTGCACCAAGAAGATGCTCTGGTTTTAGTGGACCATTTCTGATGCGAGCACAATTATCATTGGCCCTCTTAAACTAAAACTATATGGTGGTTCTGAATGCCTTACCTTTGTGGTTAGTGTGTTGAATGTAACTTTCTACTGGTTGAATATTGCAGGTAGCAAAATGCATTGAAGTTGGGCTTCCAGCGTTGGTAATTGTTGTGTTCTTATCTCAGGTACTATATGCTCTCAATAAAATCCACATTCCCCTCTGTTGATTAGCCTCTCATAGATCCTAGGAATGCTCGTGTATATGTCTGTTGGCACTCATAGTCTTTCTGAATTGGCAAATAAATGGGAATTCTTAGGATGGATGCTGGAATATTTTCTTAATTCATCACTTAGAAGTCAAAAAAGTGGTTGGACTTGGTCTCACTTTAAATTCATGCTTGTAAGGAAGAAAAAGATTGCATCTTTTGGTCGTCTTTACTTGATATACTATTCTGGCTAATCATTAACATGGCAGTTTCTTCCTCATATGCTGGAATCAAGAGCATCGACGGTCACCCGTTTTGCAGTTCTGTTTTCTGTTGCAATTATATGGGTCTATGCCGAAATTTTGACTGCAGCAGGTGCATATGACAATTCATCTCCAAAAACACAAAGTAGTTGTCGCACTGATCGGTCGGGGCTCATTGGTGGTGCTCCTTGGTGAGCGTGATTACTCTTAGACTGAATTGCTTTAATTCTCATTTGACTGTGAACTGACTAAAAGAATCCATTTATAATGACTGTAGACTATTGTTGTTTGCCAGTTTTAACTGATTTCTTTTTCTTTTCTTGATTATAATTTGCATAGAGTAACAAATAGTCACATTTGCATAGACTGGATAGATAAAGGTACTGGTTTCTTAAATCTAATAATATGAAGCGAAATTCATTCTCCAGCATTGCTGCTATATTTGAAGGGTCAATGGACTTGAAGTAAAAAAGTACTTGATCATATACTGTGTCAGTGAACTGGTACTTATTTCTCACAAATGAGCATGGTTTATGGCAACTTCTGGTTTGGGAGTAATTGTTTTTCCTAAACATGGGATAAGTGGAATTGTTTGTTTATTAAGTACGACATTTGCTAATATCTTCTTTTACTTGAATGTAGGATAAAGGTTCCGTATCCATTTCAATGGGGAAAACCAACATTTAAGGCTGGTGATATTTTTGCAATGATGGCTGCTTGCTTTGTTGCCGTTATTGAGGTGCAATTATGTGAACATCATTTATCTAATCTTGGATGCTCAATGCAATAGTTTTACTCAGTTCACTTTGATAAGCAAATATGAAATATGCTTGTAATGCTGGTTTTATAGCGATTACTACTTTCTAAAAGCTTTTAAACTGATTTTGTTTGCTCCTCAGTGCTTATCATTACCTCTTTCTGAATTTTTGTTTTTGTCATTTTGCAGTCTACCGGTACAATCATCGCAGCATCCAGATATGGGAGTGCCACTACAGTCCCTCCGTCTGTGCTCAGTCGTGGTATAGGTTGGCAGGTAGGTTTATTTTCTTTGAAGTCCCAAGGTTTTCAACTTTTAATTCAAAGATACAACATGCTACTTGGTTCAGAACTATTTTTTCACTAGTTCACTTTGTTTTAATTTCAGGGAATAGGGACTATGCTGACTGGTTTGTTCGGTGCAGGAAATGGTTGCACTGCTTCAGTGTAATGATCTCCTGCTTCTGAATTTAGTTGTTTCTAACAACGTTTGCAATATAGAACTGGAGGAATTGCTAATCTTAGTCTGTGATCTAATTGTGCATTCTTTGTACTTCCAGTGAAAATGCAGGTCTGATGGGATTAACACGAGTTGGAAGCCGGAGAGTAATTCAAATATCAGCAGGATTTATGCTCTTCTTTTCTGTACTAGGTGCACAATTCTACTAAAAACAATCAAACAACGTTTCAAAGAAGGATGTAGTCCTTGATTTCTAGGTTTGTGACTCGAGTGTTTGGCCTCGTAACCAATGTCTTGCAGGAAAATTCGGGGCTGTTGTTGCTTCAATACCTTTGCCAATTTTTGCAGCTCTCTACTGCGTCCTGTTTGCCTATGTTGGTAGGTCCCCTGTTTTTCATGTTAATTAACATGGATCAAACAAGAATCAGTGGTCTACTACATCTTCTATCCGTCGTTCCATATCAACACTTCCGAGGGGAGGCCACATAATAAAGTTTTGACTATGATATGTTTGTTGGATGCACAGCATCAGCAGGTCTGGGACATCTCCAGTTTTGCAACCTGAACAGTTTCAGGACAAAGTTCATCTTAGGCTTCTCCCTCTTCATGGGCCTCTCAGTGCCTCAATACTTCAACCAATTTATGCTGGTAGAAGGCCATGGCCCTGTTTCAACTGGTGCTATTTGGGTGAGAATGCCTTGAATTACCTTAGTAATTTCTCCGTACAATATATATAAATAGTCTTTATATATCTGTCACTTTTGTGCAGTTTAACGATATTATGCAAGTGATTTTCACATCTCCAGCAACAGTGGGAATTGCAACCGCATATTTATTGGACATCACTCACAGCCTGAGGCACAGCTCGACTCGCCGAGATAGCGGGAGGCATTGGTGGCAAAAGTTTAGATACTTC
Source organism: Erythroxylum squamatum (assembly GCA_025629845.1). NCBI lineage: Eukaryota > Viridiplantae > Streptophyta > Magnoliopsida > Malpighiales > Erythroxylaceae > Erythroxylum > Erythroxylum squamatum. The sequence goes on along the minus strand of JAOTBA010000204.1, from coordinate 31,714,285 downwards.
GATCAAGACGCCAGAAGTGAAGAGTTCTACGCTCTGCCCTATGACCTTAACAGGTTCTTCCCCTCATTTTAGCTTGGAAGCTCTTGTTTGTCTTGTTTGAAAACGCTTAAAATGAGCGCAAGAGTTTGAATATGTCACACTTGTACATATTACCATCTCGTCACAGTACCAAATTCTGACTGCATTAAAGGAAATTTACATGGGATAGCTGTGCCAGGGGCCATCATGCAACCTGGTAACTGTTGTCCGCTGATTTGAGTACGATATGATACTGTTCCACACCTGATGTGATTAATAAGAATTCAGAGAAAAGACACTTCACTGTATAAACAACGGTGATCAAGTCCAACTTCATTTGTACGCGCATTAAAAGACTTGTCTTACAGCTTTTCTTAGTCAAAACAGTACCTTTGAATCATGATGCCTATGGCATGTTTATCTCCCAAGAACTGTAAATGCTTGTTCACTAGGGAGAATTGTTTGATGTGACTGTGGAGTTAACAGAATCATGGAGGTCAATCTTTTGCCTTTGAGGATGGAACATATTTTTCTCACTGTTTCTTGGAATCCGGCGATACAGAAGCTCAAAACCTCACTAGCCTAAAAGCATATGCTCCAAGCTTCCTATGCCCACTTCTTTGCTAAACTCGAAATAAGCAATAAGTTGGTTTTGCATTTAGCTTTTCTTTCCCAAGTTGATGCCAACCAGTGCTTGAATCTTCCTTCTTTATGCACAACCACTTTCTTGAATTTCCCATCGCTTTCCTGAAGAATATTTTCGACTTGTTTGTGACACAACTTTATATACGTGATGAAAAGTTCCATCTTCCAAAATCTATTTACTCTACTTGTGTGCTTGTACACTAAATGTCAAAGGCAACAGTGACAAAGGAAAATTTTTCATAGTCTATGTTTTGGTCTGACAATCATGAGATATAATAAAAATAAAGAAATTCCTAGTCAAGACTATTAAAGTGTGATTGAGTTGAGCAGAAAATATACATGGTTGAATTGTACACAAACTGGATTGGCATATTACCTTATTGCATACTGGCAAATTTCTGCCGACTCCTATGAGCTGTCTTTCATTTTCACTTATCATATTTTGTCCTCCAGTTTGAATGTCAGAAATTAAAAGCTCATTGAAACTCAAATGCTGTAGACTGTAGAGCCATGTGCTTTTAGATGACATTGTCTTGGCGGTTCAATTATAGTTTCCAAACTTCCAATGAAGAGAATCAGAAAAATATAAGAAGAAATGGCAATTTTCTTTTCCCTATCCCACAAGATTGTGACTGCCTCTGCAAAACTACCAACTATATTTAGCTGTTGTCAATGGCTCGTGGGAAACATAATATTGGAATTGCTCTTATTGTTCGTGGAGCCATTGAAATATGATGTGAGACTTAAGAGATATGGTCTCTTGATTGGTTTCATTGTCAAAAGATGAATGAGATGGTTACTAGTTGGAATACAAGTCCTTGCATAACATTTATTTGTTCTGATATGACATGAAGCTCATTGGTCCAAAGTCCAAACTCCTAAGCCGTTCGACCATATAAAAATATGAAGGGCAAAAATAATACCCACCAATAAAGGGAGCGTTTTAGAAAGTCTTAAGTCCTTTTCCACAAATTGCCAAGAACTTCAGAAATTGTACAGAGGCAGTTATGGTGAAGCGTCAAAGAACTTTTGCATTGTATCTGTATCGCACTACTGCGCAAACATATGCAAAAGACACTGTACAGTATATGATTAGCCCTATCAATTATTACCTGCACTCCTAATTGTCCCTTACTATGTATTACTCTTCAAGATATGTCCTACGGAATATGGGTTATCTATAAACGGGGTGCAGGTTATTTCTTTTCTGTGCAAAACCTACTGCTCCTCGTATGCCTAATAATGCACACTCAAAAATTGGCAAACTGTAGTTCACTTACTAGGGATCCCCATTTGTGTAGAGTTTTTCCCTTTTTCAATGTCAATTCCAAGTTTGCCTGCCATAACTGAGACCTACCATCATTTCCAACCACTTACAGGAATTGAACATCTTTTGTGAAGAATAGGGTTGGATTATTGTACTTTCAAGAATTACAGACATGTTTTGGGTAAAAAGTATGGAAATAAGGTAAAGTCGAGAGCCTAGGGACTCAGGACTCAGGTTCAGCTATCGACCATAACACCTTACTCCAGATCGAACACTAACAAGGAGATGCTATTAATTATCCTGTCCTTATAATGTATCAAACATTGATACCCATAATGGTTTTGGAAGGATAGCTATTGCTACCAATGATTCATGCAAGAACAAAGAATCAATACCATTTACCATTTATCCAAAAAAAAAAAAAAAGAACAAAGAATCAATGGTACATCTTAGTGCTCAAAATCAAGCCTAAATGCCACAAGAAAAATAGTAACCAACAATCTAGTCATTTTTACCATGCAAGTCTTTTTCAATAAGAACCCATTGTTTTGAGTCACTAATTGATCTAAAGTTATATGGTTTAACATAGAACGGATTTTTTTTGGTCTAGATCAGGGCATCCACCGGCGGATCCAGTGATTAATCCCCTCGTTAATTTGTAAGCACCTAACATAGAACGGGTTTAATAACACTGAATTTGTCAAGATTTGTAATTGTAATTGTAATTGTAGAGAAAAGCATTTTGACTGTTTGTAATTGTGATTGAAGTTTTGCATTTATGCCAATAAGTGAAAAAATTGCAAAAGGTCATTGACTGAGATACCAAGTGGAACCACTTCTAATACTCACACGTGGAAACTCCACCACCCTCTTCTCTGCCTCACTTTCTCCTTTCTACATAAACCCCATCCCCAAAAACAGCTGTGGTAGGAGCCAGACACAGACAGAGAGACAGACACAGCTACACACATTAGTTGAACAAACTAAGCTAAAGAGAAACAAAGACCAGAGATTGAAGAGACATGTTTTAAGCAAGCAAATGACCAGAAGATACAACTTTTCGCCGTTACCCCTCCCGTCGCAAATGCCGTTAACCTGACGTTAGAAAATCTCCATATCGTAGCTTATCATCATCAACGTCACCACCACCGCCGACCGCGCCGTCATGTCGTCTTCGCCGGAGCCCTCTTCCTTCCTCACCAACGGTCTCTACTGCGGCGAGGACGCCAGTGAGGTGGTCCCATCCAATACCGAGGACTCCTGGGTCAATGATCAACCCCAATCCTCGTTCTCCAGCGGTTTTCTGCCGCAGACGGACGAAACCTACATAACCAACCTTATTGACTCTGAACCCCACTTCATGCCACAGTCTGATTATCTCCACCGTTGCCGAAACCGTTCCGTCGACGTAACTGCTCGTCAGGATTCCATTAATTGGATCCTCAAGGTATAAATATACGTGCCCATCAAGGTAACTGTGTAAAAAATGAATCTTTTAGTTCGTGGATTGAGTTTGTGATAATTGGTGAAATGCAGGTGCATGGTTATTATCGTTTTAGGCCAGTAACGGCTATGCTTTCTGTCAACTATTTCGATCGCTTCCTTTCTTCTCATTCTTTCCCGGTAAAGATTTATACCTTCTTACTTGCTGCATATTTTCCGCGAAATTGCCTAGTTTTCCCGAAAAATATCACTTTTCTAACTACACTGCTGTTTTCTTACTGAAACGTCGAAGATGTCATCTTTTTCGTGAAGAATATCGGATTTTGCGGGAAACTGAAAGTCTTTGCTTCAGAAAATGTTATCTTATTTTGTTAGTGTCATTATTGTTGTTATTTGGTAAAAATCTTAACACTCTAGGACAATTGCAGGTCAATGGGTGGCCGTTTCAGCTACTTTCGGTGGCCTGCTTGTCTTTAGCAGCGAAAATGGAGGAAACCCACGTCCCACTGTTGGTGAACCTTCAAGTGCTTGAACCTGGTTTTGTTTTCGAACCAAAAACTGTTCAAAGAATGGAGCTTTGGGTTATGGTCAATCTCGACTGGAGACTTCGCTCCGTTACTCCATTTGACTACCTCCATTATTTTATCTCCAAGCTTCCATCTTGCGACTTCAATCGGATCTTTGAATTTTCCTCCGCTCTCATTCTAAGCACCACTCGCGGTAAGTTATAATGTTGTATGATTGCCCGCCTAAAAACCAGACTCGAAGCTTAACAGGATCTTCATTTTCAATCATTTTATCGTAATTGGACAAGAATTTCAATTTGCGTCTTTCCGTTGACTTTTACAGTGATTGATTTCTTGGATTTTTCGCCGTCGACGTTGGCAGAGGCGGCCGTCCTATGCGCCGCCGGGGAGAGACTTGATGCAACGCCGACCGGAGGTGACGGGGAATACTACAATTCGTTCAGCGACCGAGCGAAAAAAGTACATTGCATAACACATTCTTTGTCTCTGTGGTCTGGATGTGGAATATTTGAAATTTTTGGGGATAGTTTTATAAATAATTACACTTTCGAGAGTTTCGAAGATCTGAGAAGTATTGAAATCTGTGTCCTAAAAATTTTGATGTTCTCCTCTTTTTCCTTTCTCTCTTTTTTGGTTTTTATTGCAAAGGAAATGGTGAGAAGCTGTCACCAACTAATGGAGGAGTACCTGATCGACACGTGTCCCTCGGCTCGGCTCAAGGTCCCGACGGCTGAGCCGCTTCCAGCGCCGCCATCTAGCCCCGTAGGTGTGCTGGACGCCGCCGCTTGTGGAAGCTGCGACACTCGCTCCGAGAATCCCGGCTCAAGTAATCAAGCGGGAGCTCAGCAGTTGGCTAAGCGGCTAAGATCGTCGGCACCGGATGGACAGCCACCATAGATTACCATCAACGGCGCAGACGCCGCTCCAACCACAACTACCGCCTCCATAGTCCATACACATTCCTCTAATCTTGTCTTTGCATTAGAGAGGAAAAAGTAAAAGAGAGAGAGAAATCGCCCAACCTTTTGGCTATTAGTTAATGCAAAATTGAAGGGTAATGAGAGATTTTGTTAGCTTGATTCTAAATTAATTAATTAATTAATTATAAATATATATATATATATATATATATAGGTTAATAATGTTTTGGAATTATTTGTAATTATATAATTACTATTTTATTACAAAATTTATGCTGGCTTTTGGGTCAAAGCGGAAACAGTACTGCTTGAGAATTGAGATGAATGGCCAATGATCTCTCAATTATTCTCATCAATCATCCCTGTACGAGAACTAACGGGCCATTCTTTCCTACTCATCATACATATGATAGATATAAAGGCTTAAGCATGATAATGGCTTTCATTATTCTTGTTGTATGACGAAAGAGCCCCTGGCATCAGAAGTATTTGAGCGGATGACGTGGGCATGAGGTAAGGGAGATGGGGGAGGGGGGAATGAATGAGGGCCGTACATCTGTAGCAACAGCGTAGGAGGCGGTGGGGATGGGGCAAAGATTTTGATTTGATGGGCATGTCAAATCACCTAGGAGTTTGTCCGGGACCACCAGGACCAAAGCAAGTTACGAAGAGAGAGACAGAGCGTGCTTGTTTGGGGGGAATCAACTGTGTAATACAATTAAGCAACATGCCTCTCCTGTATCTGAATAAGGAATCCAAACGCGGCCTTGAACGGAAAAGACAAGTTGTAAGGACCTACTTGATTTTTTATTTCCAGTCCTTGTTTGTTAACCACATGTTGTCTCCCCCCTTCCTTTTTCTTCTGTATGCTTTCATTTTTAAAAAGTTTGGCTTATTTCGGTATTTTTAATATTTTATTTTATTCCATATTTTGTATTACCTAATAAATAAAGAGTCCGTTTAGTCAGTCTCCTATACTTGGTTAAAATGGGACCCAACAAATTCTGTAGCTGGGATTTCCTACAAAAAGTTGGTCAAGGTGGGTCACACCTCCAGGCTGTAAGCAAAAGGGTGCATACGGGTCCCGCTATCTTAAACCTTCTTCTCCATGACTTCGCCGGAGGTTACGTAATCTAAATCTTAAGATTTGACTTGGTGCTCCGTCGTAAGTAATTTCCAATCTCCTGCGTCATTCTTTTATTATCGTAACCGTACGTAAGTTTATTAAAAATAATTTTTTATTATGTAAGGATAAAATTGCGCACTATTATATCTTTTCAGATTCTGCTTTATTGCGAAATTTCGGACTGAATAAATGTGTGATGATGGGTAAGATTAGACAAGTAAAATTTGAAATACTTTAACATTTATCATACACTTCTCACCTTTGATCAGTTAAAAAATGTGAACTAATCAAGGTGAGGTGTGCTTCAAAACTTTAAAATGGAGATAAGCATAATTAAAGATAATAAAAACATAATTATTATAAAATATATAATAATAACACTACTTAGTAGAATTCGTAGCAGCCTTATCCTCTAACTAGGGAAGATAATTATTATAAATCGCAATAATAAATATTAACATCGCATTTATAATTTAAAATGTTAACAACAAAAAAAAAAGTGGAAAAGAGAAAGTAAATGGCAAGATTTTGTATACATGTGAAACCTGGGTTGGAGCAGAGATGGGCCCCACGTCATAGGGGCAGAATTGGCCCACACAACATAGCCATGAGTGATGGGAGTAAAAGCCCTTAGCAGCTTTTGGTTAGAAAAGGGAAACGCAAAGGGTCTGAATAGTAGAGAGAATGAAATGCCAATGCATGAGACAAATCAGCATTAACAACGCACTCCCCCCACTCTCCTCCTCCTGTTCTTTAGCTGTGTGTAATGCATCTCCATACTTATCTTCATCGTCAATTGGCACCTCCATACATCTCTTTCTCATTAATGTGATTTTGGGTTCTTCCAGGTTGGTTTTGGTCGCTTATTAGGTGCGCATACAGTCAAGTATTTAAAAAATTACTTGAAAGCTATTATTATTATTTTGTAATTTTAGTTCAGAATGGTTAATATCGGTTGAATCATTTTTATATATCAAAAAGAGTGATTAGTGAGTTGATAAGGGACTCTCCTGGCTTAAGTGAGGTTGCAGACTTGAACTGCCCTCATGTATGCAGCCATTTAAAATTTGGAGCCAGAGCATTGCCTCCCGCAAAGGACCTACTTGGCTCGAGCGGGGATTAGTCTGAGAGTGGATGGCTTAAAGGTGTCTTCCTATAATTAGGACCCTCCTAGAACACTCGTGAGAAAAAAAGAGAGTAATTTATAACATATAAAAACAATTTAAGGTGAGCAAAATAATGTTAATGGTAATTAGGTCCTACAATTGTATCTCATAATAACGACTTAATTGTCATGGATGTCAATTTTGCCAAATTTGTTTCGGTGGAAGTTGGTTGTATGTTTTATAATCTAATTAAAGTGGATAGAAAACCAAAGTAAGACGTATTGGAGAAACGACAAAAGAGAATGGATCCCACAAAGATAGCAAAAACAAGGGAAGAAAGTGAACAAGATTATTGATAATCACACTTAAAAGTAGAAAATCTAGTTTGGCCAATAGTAAAAGGTTTTAAGCTTTCTTGGAGGATTAGTTCCCTCAATTATGTATTATTAGTAGTTGATATCAGCTCATAACCCACGTTAGCACAATCACCAATGTTTGATTGCTCTTGCAGTGACTTCAAATAATTGAATGGAAATTTAGAAAGAGCATTACAAAAAATGGACATGAGATGATCCAAAGCTTCGGCTCCAAGTTCGTATCAACAGATGTTGGGATCCAGCAAGTTAATTATCTTGCCAAAGAAGGGATTAGGGGTTGAGAGTCATCTCATTTGATCCAAGTACCCACAAGAAAATGGGCACAAGCTCATCACTTTTAGAACATTATCATTCTGTAAAGTCTGAGAGTACAAACTTTGTTGGGAAGTCAAAGCAAAAAGTAGTCATAAGAAGAATACTCTTTGCACCAGATCACCAACTGGACAAGAAAAACAAAAAGAAAGGTTGATTCAGTAGTTCAGAAACGGTGGCAGAGTACAGATTTCAGCATCCAACTACCGTGTTTGATTGTCACATTGACTTCAAATATTCTCGTCTTAAAACTGATATTTCTAATTTCTCTGGTGAGCCCTGCCCTGAGACAGCTTACCGAAGCACATCCCGGTAGATACAACTTTTAGTGTCATTTATACAAGAGAAGAGCTTTTACCTTCTTCCTTATTTTCCATGGTATGCATGGCTGTTTCTATGTATTGTCAAAGCTCCAAATCCCTATAATCGTAATGAGGTGGATTCATGTAATTTCGAGGTCATACAAAGATGGAGACGTGCAAAAATTTGAGTATAAGATCAATTAAGTATCGTCGTCGTCGTCGTAAAATGAAGAGAATGCCTAAATTTCGTTGAACAATTAATATATTGTCTTGTTTACATTGACTTCATTTTGTTTGGTTTTAGGCAAAAGTGAAGAGAAAGGAGATAAGGATACGATGAAAGCCTGTGGCCTTAGCTTTGAATATGGAGGCCCATAAGCCTTTTGGAGCTACCAATGAATCAATGGTATTACTTACACTCTTAAGGAAGCCCATCTTCAAATTCGGCTGAATCTCGGCTGTTAAATCCATTTCGATGTGATCAACTTATGACTTAGTTGTAGGAACCCTGAAATTTGTCTTATCATTGTTCTTTATATGAAACACAATTTGACATACCTGTGATCTTCGTGGACATGGCAACGTAGTCAAAATGTGGTTAAAAAAAAAAAATCAAACACACTAAAATTCTTATGTTTCAATAACTAAATAATAATTAATCAAGTATTGGCTATTCATGGTGTCAAGATCGCTACCGGAGCTCCTGTCATTTCCCATTTATTCTTTGCCGACGATAGTGTCCTTTTCTTCAGAGCTCAGCTCACTGAAGCCCAGGCTATTCGGACATTATTACAGGATTATGAGCAAGCGTCGGGACAATCCATCAATTTCACTAAATCCTTGATTTCTTTTAGTCCTAATACTGACTTAGTGACTAAATCAGCCATCTGTTCCCGTCTGCAGATTCAGGAACAAGATGATCTTGGCAGCTATGTTGGCCTTCCCATGGCTATTGGCCGTAACAAGAAAGAAGTCTTCGGGTACGTCAAGGATCGGGTTTGGCAAAAACTAAACTCTTGGACTGTTAAGCGGCTTTTCAAATCGGGTAAAGAAATCCTCTTGCGGACTGTTCTCCAGGCTATCCCGAATTATGTCATGATGCTCTTCCTTTTCCCAAAGTCGTTGTGTGAGGAACTTGAGCGGATCATGTGTCGGTTTTGGTAGGGTGATGCCGCTAACAGGAAGGGTATACACTGGATGAACTGGGACCGTCTCTGCGGAGTGAGAGCGGCTGGGGGCCTCGCTTTTAAACATCTCCGAGAATTTAACATAGCTCTTTTGGGCAAGTTGGGCTGGAAACTTCTCAAGGAACCCGACTCCTTATTCGCACGATTGCTCAAAGCACGCTACGTTGCCCATTGCTCGTTTTTAGACGCCCCTCTTGGTACGAACCCCAGCTTCCTATGGCGTAGCATTCGAGAGAGCCAACACCTTATTCGCAGTGGCCTGTGCTTGAAAATTGGAAGGGGGGATAGGGTGCACATATGGGTTGATCCTTGGTTGCAGGATGTCACCAATCCTTTTGTCACCACCCCTTTTGATGCATATGCTGGTGTCCTCCTTGTTCAAGATCTGATGCTTAATGGGTGGTGGAACTCCGAATTGATCACTTCTGTCTTTAATGAACGCGACTGTGGCCTAATCTTGAGCCTCCCCCTTTCTGGTGGAGTCGCGGATACTCTGTTTTGGCTGTATGAGGACAAAGGCTTCTACTCGGTCAAGTCGGCTTATACGGCTCTCGTTTCTGCTCACCACGAGCCTTCGCATGCTGATATGGCGCAGGTTTGGCAGCATCTTTGGCGACTCAAAGTTCCCCCGCAGGTGAGCAATTTTATTTGGCGGGCCTCACAGAACATCCACCCGCTCCGTGAAAACTTGCTTCTCCGGAAGGTTGCTGTTCCGCCTTGGTGTCCATTTTGTCTTCAGTCTTCGGAAAACCTGATGCACTTACTGGTTACCTGTCCGTACACAAAGCAGGTGTGACAATGCTCTCATATGGGCTGGTTCTCATCCACGGTGGCCAACTTCTAGGATTGGCTGGGGCGGGTTTTTCGATTGTTTAATGCCCGTGATTTGGCTCTAGCTTTGTGTTTATGTTGGCAGGTGTGGTCTGCGCGCAACGCCCTCATTTGGAACCACACAAGTGCTGCTCCTTTATCGGTTTGGGTTCGCACCTCACGCTGCTATCATGATTGGTTAACGGCACAGGCGGTGGTTCAGC
>JAOTBA010000204.1:31685788-31703921 GCA_025629845.1 Erythroxylum squamatum | reverse complement strand
CTCTTCAACTCTGCACGCACAGCCCTCCTTCGCCAGATTGAAAACGCCTCCACCCTCCAGGCTCCATTTGGGCCATCGCACGACCCTCCCTTAGAGTTGAGTCTGGCTTCGTCCCTGCACATAAGCATGTAGCTCCAAAATAACTCTAATTCTTTCGTTATCTATCCTATGTTCCCTCAAGATTTATAAATGTCATGTACTACTAGTGGATTGATACAATTAACTACATTTTGGGAATTAGGCAAATCATGAGTTCTGAGTGCTTAATATATGTTGAACTTGGAAGGGCAGCAAAATGTCTGTTTAATGGGATTCACTTATTGACATTGTATTTTGGAGCAATAAATGGATACTGTGTATAGTCTCCACCATTAAATCAAGTTGTGATCTTTATCACTTGTAATTTAATAAGTCTAGAAGCTTGATACGAGACCAATTTGATATTTTTTGTATTATCATAGGTTATATGAACTTAGTTTTATAGTTTGAGAAAGTGCTTAACTCGAAAAACTATTCAATGTTATCACTACGAACATGAAGCTAACATTAGATATTAATTTATGCTTAAGTAAAAGAGTAAGAATACTATATAAAAAGAGCAAATGTATTAATAAATGGTGATGTTTGCACTTGGTTTTATGAACTTGAAATGGCAAAGCAAACAATGGAATTGGCGTACTAGCAACTTTGAACTTAGGAACCATCTCGAGCCATAGCCAAGGTCATTTAGCAAATGCTAAAGGTAATGGAGAGGAGAAGGAGAATAGATGGATGAAGAGTCCATTAAGGTTATTATTTTTCCAAATTTATTAAATTATAAAATAATTGCAAGAAAAAAATTTCAACACATGACAAAACCATTAACCTGACATGGCATATGAACTTTAAAATAAGGCACTAAAATTCGTCATGTTAGTGATGTTAATGGAGAAGTTAATGCCGAGATATTTTTGTAACAAATTGAAAGTTTGAGCATTTTAGTGACTCATTTTAAAGTTTAGGCTAGTATTGCAGAATCAACTAAAGTCTATGATTTCATTTACAATTAACCCTTTCATAAACCCTAAATCACCAAATTAGTTTGAGGTTAATTGTTTTAGGGTCTATGTCAGTCACTGATGTGGCTCAGATAGACCCCTTAAAATTTTAGAAAAAGATAACAACTTGATGTAACCCTAATTATTTCGCTAATTAGAAGACTATTTTAAACATTTTTCTAAATGTCAAGGTCTTTTTTCTATGTAAGGAAACGTTAAGATCCAACATGAACTTTATATTTAATATTAAAAGGCAAAATGTACCTTCAACCAAAGTTAAACCTTTCTTTCTCTCATACACATTATGTTTTTACCCTGTCTCTTTTAACAACTGCTACACCCTTTTTTTAACTCTTGGTTATTTTTGGTAGTTCACACCAAATCTAGACATAGTCCCATCTTAACCTAATTAGTTTACTTATTTTTCTATTCTTCCAAAATTGTTTCCTCATTTTTGTTTTTTATCCAAAAATTTTTACAAAAGTATAACTCGAATTCTAATATTTTTAGAACATTTAAAATGAACACTAAAATTTGTAAAATGTTCAAAATGAACACTGAGTGAACAACAATTTGGATGGATTTTAATTTTTATTCATTATATGTCACATCAATACTAGTGTAGCATGAGTTTTATACTTTTTTTTGATAATATGGGTCCTACACAACCATATGTATGACGATCTACTTTTAAAAATAATATAAAAATAATTTAAATTCTTTTAAAAATTTTGGATTATATTTCTAATATATAATCAAAGTTAATAAGCATTAGTTAACCAAAATAATATTAATTAATCACAATAATCTTAAATTTAATTAAAAATCAGACCCTAATTCCTTACATCAAAACCATAAACCTAAATCTAGAAACAAAATTGAAGCTTTTGGTGATTTCTCCTTCGTCTATATTTGTTACGGGGCTTCTCTACAACCTTGTCCCACATTATTTGGCATAAGGAAGCCTATTTGGATTCTACTTCTACTTCTAAGTTCACTAGTAAAATCAACTTTTCCCTACTTAAAATTCTTGATTTATCAATTTGATTTGAATAGAGTTCCAGGGAAGATTTCTACATCAATTTTGGGAAGCTCGACATCAACCTTTAAATTATGTGAGACCTTACCTTTCTAATATATTACTAACTTATATGCAATGAGTCATGTATTTGGATTCAAACTTGTTTTAGTGGATAATATGGGAAAGTCATGAAACATATATACGGAAGACAAGGTGGTGACTGCACCAGAGTATTACTATACAAATTTTACTTAGTATTTCTTATGCAGATTCAGGTTCCCAAACCTGTAAGAATATTCTGTCACAAAACTTTGTTACTTTTGTTAGTTTATGCCCTTACAGCCAATCAATTGGATGCAAATTAATGTATGACATTATTTTGAATTAATGAAAAGGCTTTATTTATCTTTATGTATTAATTTAATTAATTAATACTAAAGATAAAATCCTTGGAATAATTACTGTGTAATTGAAATTATGATGAGATCATAATTGTGAGATTCAATTTATACTTATGTGTATTCCTAAAATGTTCCTAATTATAGTTTCGTCAAGACTGGATATTGTTGACACGGTAAAACTAGCACATAATGTGTTTCTTGCTTATGAAGAAAGTAATTGATCTCATAAATTAAAGTATAGAGATACTTAAACTAATATATGGGTGATTATTAGAGAATAAGTCACTGAACTGACCCAATTATGAGAATTTCGGATAAAATATTACTTATGTTTCTATGGATTATCTCATAATGATGATTGTATAATTGATCCTTAGACTTGAGATTACCAAGGTATCTAGTTTGGGAATTACTGTGTTTTGATGCTACTTATGAATCATCCTAGGATAATTCAGTTTGTAGTAATTGGATACAGAATAAAACATATGTAGATAGTTGAGTAAGTCAATAGAGGATTCATTACTCTAAAGTAATTAGAGAGAATATTCTGTTGTTCTTGATTAATAATGATTTATGGAATTCTCCGGCCAGAGTGAATTGATATTTAAAAAAGGAGTTTTTCAAATTTTAATTATAAATCAATTACTAATTAGTAAGAACGAACATGATTGGATGATAAGAGTAGACACTGTATCCATACTCTGTCTAATTAGAATATTGAATGACGAAAGGATTAAATTATACATTATAGCCATGCATGGATAGGTTAAGTCAATCACGTTGACATTCCTGATATTTGGGTAATCGTGACATGTTGCGAGAAGTCAATCATGATTTATGATTATGAATTATTTAATTGAAGAATTATAGATAAATTAAAAGAAGTTTTAATTTATCTAACTTTAATTGTGAATTAGAATTAGAATTATAATTTATAATCATTGCCAATTTATTAGGAACCTAATGGGTCACACATCAAAAAATAATTTATGAAAGAAAAATCAATTTAATTAAGTTGGACTTAATTATAAAGTTTGATAAACTTTAGGGATCAAATTCGAGATATTTTATTTTATTAAAATTAAATTAATTATAATTAGAATTTGATCTTAATTATAATTAAAGAGATTTAATTTTAATAAAATACTGCTATGATTTTTTCTATTGAAAGGGCAGAGCTTTTGAGAAGCTATCTCTTTTTGTCTTCTTCCTCTCAAAACATTTTGATAATTACTCTGTAGATGCCATCAGAGGCTGAAAACTTAAACAGCTCGTGATTGATCAATCGAAAAAGTTTCAAAGATTTTTCAACAAAAAGTGAACAAGGTACGATTTCTAAATCGTTTTATGTTTTATTCAAGTTTATTTAATTATTGGGATCCGCTCAGAATCTGTAAAAAAATTTTGTTTTCTGCTGTGCTCGTGATTCGAACATGGTTAGATTCCAACACGTATAAGTTTTTGAAAGTCTGTTTGTATAAAAAGAGGTTACCTTTAAATATTAAAATAAAGTTTCTCTTAGTTATGAAAGGATCTGTGCATTATATCATACATGCAAATGATTGGGAAGTGATTAAACTCTTAATTCATTGAAATGACTAAGATAAGGTTCCAAATTTATCAAAGTCTTTATTCTTAGTTTTTCACTTGAAGATGCATATAACTATCCTTTGATTAATCAATTTATTAAATTCACTAATTTATCCTTTTATTAAACTTCATCTTTCTTATATTATTTAAGTTGATTATAATAAAACTACTAATATTTCCAAAAATAAATTTATTAATAACAATATATTTTGTTATCTTTAAGACTAAGAGTAAGGACCTTACTTGGTCCAATGTATAATTCATTATATTACTTCAAATGACATATAAAATATTTAAATAAAATAAAAAATACTACAGAGCATGGAGTTTAATTATTGTTCTAATACTAAGTTAATGTGGCAAAGTTTTCCTGTTAAATCCAAAATTTACCTTTTGTAGCACTCCACTCTCGTAGGACACATACCCGACATCTTGAATGATATCCGAGTACGAACCCCACAATAGTGGTATACTATAACAATCAACAATCGAACTCATTATAAATTTTTTAAAACAATGCACGTAAATGCGAAAAATCAATAATGAATTTTGACCCGTTTTATTCATAAACATTTACAATCATTATACAACTCATCAGAATTTTACTAGTCACTTGGGCCCATTTCAGATACAAAACATTTTAGTCATAATGTCATTACATTACAAAATCTTTCATATACACATTGTACAGTATTTGTGAATACACATTTTGATACAAAACAATGAAATACATATGCACGCGGGAACTGATTCCGACCTCTATTTCTTATGTGAATGCAGTGGTTAGACTCCTGTTTGTCTAACGAGGTAACTCCTCTGAGCCTGAAAAATAAGGTTGCAATTTTGGTGAGATTTGCGAATTCAGTGAGGTAACCATCCTCGATGGTTCACTCAATTCATATAACACATTAACATATATAACCACATAATTCACATCATTTCATTTATTATATAGCATCATATATCACATTCAGATATCATTTCAACCATTTATAATACACATATCAGTTATAAATGCAATGCATAAGAGACTCACTTTCAGTTATTACTTTGTTGTGATCGAGTGCCATTTTACTAGCTCAAATCCTTTGTGGATATCGAGCTGTATCAGATAATGTCCCATATCCCTTAGTGGACACCAGGTACATTCACAACTAAGCCAGAGGCTCTTATCACATTATAAGCTTTAAGTTCTTTATACTGGCGATTCTGGTCACAACTGCCTTTATCTTTCATGCATTCATGTAATGGAATGCATCAAATTTACATAATTTCAACAGTCATCAGATTTCAGTTTCACATTCAGAATACATTTATCATCAGATTTTGGTCCAACATTCAACAAAATTGTTGATTACACTTATTTCAGTCAGATTCACATACAAGGAGCACTTCCAATATCACATCCATTCATCAAACGCCTCGAACTTTCAAAGTTCAGAATCATCACAATCATATTCATAAAATAATTCAATACAGAATTTAAAACAAACAAGTAATCAAGTGAGACCATCTAGGTTACTCACATTACGCTCTAGATTAGCATTAGCTTCCATGATCCAGAAATGTTTGGATGCGGACATTTTATCCTGCATATTAACATTATGCAATACGCACATTGCACACATATTATTAATTGCACATTTATATAAACATTCAATTATACACATATGTATATGTTTCATGTATAATGCATGCTCAATTTGACTATCCCGAGTATGTTTCCTTAATCACGTCTCTTGATCAATCAAACCTTATCATTTGTATGTGTCTAATTTCTTTTTAGGTTTACACCTCAAGAACACTTGATTATTATAATATCATAATTCAATTATTCATTATTTCTTTTTTAGTAGTATATGCTCTTATAATATCAATTTTCATTTACCTCTACTTAATCCATATAGTTCTTCTCTTTTGAATCATAACTACTATCATATGAACAATTTCGTTCCCATTATACTCATGCCTTTGGTACTTTGATATCAACAATTCATTCCCTAAGTTATAACATCATTAATCGATCATTCCAACTTTTCTCAGATTTTTGGGTCACTTTTTCATTATCATTAAGACAAGGAAAATGAAGTATTTAGGCAATATTTTCTTCTAAAAACTTGTTCCTATATGTCTTAAGTTTCTAATGACACCAAAATCATACAATTTGATTCAATATTCTGAAAGTTATACTCCAAATACTTTGGACTCTTCTTAAACTATAGCAGTACTCTGTACTCAACTTCTAGCCAGATTTTAGAACTCTTAGAGACAGAATTAAAATTCTATTTCTTCAAAAAATTTGTATTCATATGTCTCTAGTTTAATTTAAATTACAAATAATCTCATTTGGATATCTACAGATCAATAAATGTCCAAAACACTGATAATTGTTTAGTGAAATCACTCATTTAAGAAATTCTAGCTCACTTCATCATTTTGATCCTAAACTTATCACTCAATATTTTCTGAATGAATTCATATGGCCATAAATTTTTGTGGAGAGAAAGAAAAATGTGTGAGGAGTTTGTTGGTTCAAATTTCACGTCATTTGAAGGTCGGGAGAAAAAGTTATAGCCAAAAGAATGAAGGGTGTTCGAAACTGTCACTTTTCGGTAAGCCTTCATTGTCATGATCGTGCATAAGTACGATCGTGCAATCCCAGTCGATAGCGTAATGTCACGATCGTGCACTGCAAAATGCCTCACCAATGTCAAGCATGATCGTGCACTGCCTCATTTTTTCTCCAGATTCACGAACTGCAGATTTTTCTTCTCTCCTTCCTCTCTTTTGCTTAATCTACCATTTCTAACTTATGTCTATCATTTTCTCTTCATTTCGAATCCCATTCAGTTCAATTTATTCACAAACAAATCACAATCTATGATTGTTCACAAACATTAAAAACATAACACATCACTCATGTATCTTCATCATGTTTTCTACACTTTTTCATTTATTGCATTCTCTTCCTCTCCATCAACACCCTCACTTCATCTAAAACTTATCATTTTAATACTCTCTATATCACAACCTCACCTAATCCTTTTTCCTTAACTTTATATTCATTTTGGTTCATCTCTAAACATCCAAAGAAATTCACGTATATCAACAGTAAAAACAGAGCATACACAAATCAACTTTTCATGAAGTTTTTGCACTCTTTCTATACACATTTTCAATGATTTTTCTATCTCAAAAAATCACTTCAACAACATCTTATGAAAGGTTAATTATCCCCATATGCAGAAACAAGACATTTATATGAACTGTTCATTACTCACGATACGCATGAAAAATGACCATTAGTCTCACTATTTTGTAATCACCATATTTATTTCATATTCAAACAACTCATAGGAATTTAACATGTTACTTACTTGCTAAAATTCCAAGTTCTTCAAAATCATGTGAACCCTAGCTTTCCATGATACACGATAATCAACAGTCAAAGGTTGTAAAGTCTTTAATAAGAAATGAAGAAGACAATGAAACAGTAGTAACAAATGAAAAGTTAAAGCAAGCTTCAATTTAGATGGATGAGAAAATTCGTGGAAGTGAAGAAGCTAGTAGAAGGTGGAGAAGTCACGAAGAAGAAGGAGAAGTAAGCAAGATTCATACAATTAAATTGTTTTCAATGCCAATCATAGGAATAAAGATTAGGCTTAGCAAGTGACAAGTCACGAAGAAGAAGGAGAAGTAAGCAAGATTCATACAATTAAATTGTCTTTCAATTCCAATCGTAGGAATAAAGATTAGGCTTGGCAAGTGACACTTGTCACTTGTCACTTGCCACATGTCCAATTCCTATGAGCTTAAATTAGGTTCTCATATTAAACTAGCCCAATCAACTCCAATATCTATTCCAATTGTCTCTCAATTTTCAATGACACTTGTCAATAAATCTCAATCAAATTCATGTGTGTGTATGCTAATATTATGCATGAGTATGAAATACATTTTTCTAATATCTCATTACTATTTCTCAATTACAAAAATCTAGGGTTCTAACACTTATTATGGAAATAGAATGTCACACCTTTACACTAAACAAATAACTTATCATAATTGTAATAACATTAAATTGAAAAATTGCCTTTGTACTAAACAAAGAACTCATCATAATTCTTTGGTTGATGATGTCATAGTATATTAGGCATCCATTTCCCAATTTCACCAATTTCATTAGCCTAGCTTGTCGTACTTGTTCTATCAGTTAGCTTGTTATGTGTAAGTAGGGCTTTTATTTGGCGAATTTTGGACTTGTCTAATCTTATGTTCAACCATGCACATAATTTATTATTGATTTGTCTAGCTAGAAACAGAAACAGAAAATTAACCTCAAGCTTGTAAAATTTGTAATTAATTAGGATCACGTGGAACACTCGAACTTGTGAAAGTGTCATCACACCACATGGTGTAGGTACTTAGGAAGCCTAGAGAATTACCAATCACCAGAACAAACCCTGTTAGGATTAAGGAGTATGCTAAACAACAAATGGTAGAATAAAGGTAAAGAAGGATAATTAGGGCATTCACTTTGGAACTAGAAAGCCGAAGTAAAGAGTTGGGATTTTTAGATCAGAGAAATTGAGAGTTGAACTGCGTGTAGTTGCACGTGCAAACATGTGTGTGAATATCTGGGGTGCAAATAATATAAGCACACGTGCCCACATGCATGCGTGGTGTATATATATCGTGAATCGATAGAGAGCCATGTAAAGAGTTTTTGGTATAGTATTGAAAAGAAGAAGATCGAAATGTGAAGGCATGTGGATTCATAAAAACATAGTCAACTTGTATTAGAAACAGTTCTTCTACTTGCCCCAAGAAATCTCTACTCATTCACTTAAAATAACAAGAAAATGAGTTTGATTTATAGTTGGATGAGTTCATATATGACCTCAACTTTTTTTTTGTGTGTTCTATTTTTTTTGGTTAAACCATTCGGTATCCGACGCCACACGGATAATCGACTAATCCGGATTCGAGCTGGGTAGGACCATTTTTGTGTGTTCTATGGCAAGAAGAAAATAGGGCTTTGGTCCTCTTTTAACATTAGTTGGATTCTAGTCTTGCCTATACAGGATGCTTGGAAGGGCCTCTAGGGTCCTTAGAAGGGCTTTTGACCTTGAATTCACCCCTCGTCTCACTCAATTTGACTAAACAAAACACATGCTAAGATCAAATGAGTACACAAGTGTGTGTGCTAATTGTGTCCAAAAGAAGAAAAGTATGGTCTCTTTGCAACATTCACCCACAAAACCGAATTATTTGTACGAAGACAAACTTGATAGGACCACCACCCACTTGACGACAACATCAACTATTAGAAACCAAATTAACCAAATCAAGATCATCAAATTGGGGGAACCCTTGTCGTAACCAGAATCCAAAAAAGGGAAGGAACATAGTAATGCTAATTAATCAAATTCTATTGCTAATGCTAATTAATCAAATTCTATTATCTAAAATAAAATCAACTTACTCATCTTTCTTGTTTGTATGAAGTGAAGTTCATTGATTCAAATTTAGCAGTCTTTATCATCCTCTGTATATTAAAAAACAAAAGAAGATGGATAGTGGTATTACTGGACCGAAGGATAGGTGTCCATAAAGTGTGGAAGGAGAAAATGGACGTGTACCTGGTTTGGTTAAGACTTAATTAGAGGGTACACAGTGCCTCGCTGTATAGCACGTGAAGACGTTGTGGCTCATTTTTTTCTCTATCTTACCTCTTCCTTGCATGCATCAACAACCGTAACCCACACCAACTGGCATTTTTTGATACATTCTCCCAGAGTCCCTGAATGGGTTTGATAGTGAGGACAAATTCTGGCCTGTCTTGGCTTTGCTTTTGGTTTTTTCCCCAAGCCTATTCCTTTGCTCGCCTACTTGCCACTTGTTAGCTTTTTGGCTTAAGGAACAGAACTAGAGACACACAACCCCACTGTGTCTATTATTACCTTTTATCTATCTCTCTGTCTTACTCGAATCTTCCCCCTTCATAAAGAGGAGGGGGCTCATCAAAGAAAAAAAGGTCCCATTTGTGATTTCATTGAGAATATAGAGCACAAAAAAGATGGATGTTTTTGCCTCTGAATGCAGTAGTGATTGTGAGTCCGGTTGGACCCTTTACTTGGAACAATCTTTGCTTTCTCAAGATAAGCCCAATAAGTTTGTAGAAGCAAGAAGTGGTTTTCGTGGTAGAGGGAAGAATGTTCATGTAGTGGAAGACGAAGATGAGGACTTGTCAATGGTGTCTGATGCATCTTCTGGTCCCCCGCATTTTCCAGAAGATGAAGGCTATTTCAACTACAACAATGTGCATTTCTATCCTGCAGTGAAGGATAATGACACGACTCCATTGGCTCAAAATTGTAGCAGAAGGCAAAAACAGAAGAAAGAGCACAGACGTCGCGAGGTTAATGAAGAGCTGCCTTCTTGTCTCGATGATACAGCTAGCTCTCCTGCGTTCAACTTCTCTAAGGTTCGTCTTTGTAAATACGAGTGCACAATGCTTTCATATAACATTTTTTGCTATATTCATTTCTGTAATAATAGTTCACGGAACTGATAATTTTTCTCGGTGGGTTGTTCTTGACATGTTGGTGTTTCCAGCGTAATTTTGCCTATAACAGCAACCAAACTTCAACGGAGAGTGTCTTGGATTGTTCACAGGGTTTCTCAGCTACTCATTTTCAGGTACTTGCCATAACGTTGTGAAAATCGTTCCTATGTGATGGTCACGTCTTGTTTTGATAATCCTGTTGAGCAATGTTTCAGGGGACATCTGCATACCAAGATCATCACTTCGGTTTCGTACACCCTGCTCCATCTGAAAACCAGTTTCAGAATAACCAGTTGAGTACAGGTTTAGCACATGATTGCTATTGGAATTCCATTTTCACCGCATCTTATTTCCTTGACAAATTTACATGAACCTGGTTGGATTCTTTTCAGGTGGTTTTGAGTGAAGAGACGAGATAAGGTCAAAAGGCATTCCTTTCTGCCGCAGCAGAGTGTTGGTGGTGAAGTTGCTATAGAACTTAGAAGAGATGGTAGTGTGAAGGGCATCAAAGAAAGGGATCGAAAAATTTCTTTTGTTATTTTAATTAATTTATTTTTCTTGTCTTTGTCATGTCAATGAAATGGGAAACAACCTGAGAGAAAAAGACGAAAATAAATTTCATGTCCTCAGAATTTAATTCCATTGTTCACGAATAGTAGGTACAGATTGGCCGTGTCTTTTAGACAGCCACTGTGCAGTTGTGCTCACTGCTCAGTCCTTGTACATTGATGGAGCTCCATGCTCTCTCTTTTATATCACCGCTGGCCATTTTATCTCCTAAAATTTATTAACTGACCAGAACACATTTAAATGTTGTAGCATTCCCTAAACAAAGGCCTTCCAGCTGCAGTAACTAAACATATTTCTTTCCCGACATTAGGACTCGTAATGCTCCTGAAAGATGAATGATTTATATAACATGCTTATTAACTAAATGCTTCCATTATAGGGAAACAAAACTTGTGATACATCCATGAACTTTTTCAGGTTTTGTTGTACGATTCGTGATCATTTTCGTTTCTTGTATTATGTTTATACCAACTTCTGTAAGTTCAACATAAGCGATCGTGAACTCTAGTTACTGGTCTGAAGAGTTAAAGCTATACATGGGAAGTTAGATTTCCTGAATGATGTGGAATTGCTGATTCCAAATAAAAGTCTAAAACTTCCCAACTACTCTAAAAACATAAATTCAAGAAATGAGGCACTTGTCATTATAAGCCAAGAGTTTTCATTAGCGAGAAATCATGACACGTATCTCATGGTGGAAAACTGGCCACCATTGACTACTGCAAATTTGATATCCAAATAATGACCACCGTCGAGATACCTTCTGATAATTGTGTAAAAATATACGAACTTGGTCCATTTTCAACGAAACAGGACAAAAGAGTACCATATATGCACCTAACTCCAGCGGCTATCCTGTTTATCAGATACTATCCAAAATAGACAAAAATAAAAGTGAATTTACGTGGGATTCTGCAAATTCACAAAAAAAGAGACCAAGTCTTGGAAGTAATTAATACAAGCCTTTCATGTCCAAAGTGTCTACACAATGCTCCATCCCTCTTAACATATACTTGCTGCTGCTACTTCTCTCAGACCAAAAAGAAAAGATTAGTTGAATATGGAGTTATGGGTTTGAAAAAATGAGACTTGAAGATGGAAAGTGTAGTGAATTGAGAGATGAGAAAGGAAATGACTAAGTTGACGTTGGAATATTTGATATGCATCTCCATGACCCTTTTTTAAACCCTGGAGATCCTGCCTGAGATCTTCCTGACCTAATGGAGGCATGCCCCATTTTGTTTCTTGTATGCTCTTTATCTCATTTGGAAGGATCTAATTTTAAAAAAGGACCTCATAATTTTTGAAATGTCTATTTTTGGCTTTCTCTAACCCCTGTCTGCTTTGCAGCTGTCATTGGAGTTGATGTCATTCGCAATTATATGTCCTCCCCCTCCCCCTTGATTTCTTTATTCGTTTTATATCTACCACACACATCAAGTCAGATCCTAATGACATTATTATATATATGATTTGGTCTCAATTAGAAAGGTTGAATAAGAAAAAGAAGAAGCTCACTTTGGAACTTAGGACATGTGAAAAGCTACACCCACGTGTTAGACATGTATATTTTACTTATAATTAGTTAGGTTTAGTGATGAGACTCCTCTACGAAGTCAAGATTAAGACTTTATAAAACCAAAGATGAAGCCAAAGATAGAATATAAACAAATGCATAAACAAACATTTATAATTTGTAACACAGACATACACACACATAATGTATAAATAGTGCTTAGAGTCCATCAAATTGGATAAGGATGCAAGTGAGTATGGGAGGAAACATCCATTGCCCTTCCAACCACCATCAGAACCAAAACCTTCAATCCCATATATGATAATTGTAAAAGTATGACATTTTCTCTGCTCCTGATTTCAATGCCGTTTTAACTGCGACTGTTCCCGTTTCTCATGACAATGGTCTCCTTGTTCCTTTATCATCCCTGCCGTGCATATGTAGAGCTGCATGTGTTGTGAATCAGCGGGTATGTACACTGTTATTGATCCAAGAAAAACTATGATAAAATAAGCAAACACAAAGAATATGTCAATGTTGCAACTATCACTATCAAGGATTGTGTTATCTGTTCTTCAATATTACAGTGGTTGTGTCTTCAATCTAATCAAAGTAGTTGCCTAATTGCCTGTTCTTTTACCTGGCGAGCAAAAGTAGGACTTTAGAGTCCTAAATGCCTGTCAAAGTAGTATGGTAAACATTATTGTGCCAAGTGGTACGACATGATTCTTCAGATACGTGCTGAAGTTTCAAATATCTCCAACTGCTAAAGTGACCTAAACTTGTGAGTTGTCCAATAATTTGTTAAAATATATAGTTATTAAAATTTTCGACAGGAAAAAAGGAGCAGGATTGAATAAGCATGTGATTAAACATGACCTTATCTTGGGCATCATAAAACAGAACACTATCTTCAAAATAGGACAAGCAATAATTATATTCACACATCATCTTGATAGGTATTGCAATAAGTAATTAAAATGGTTCATTTTCCTCCAAAATTGGTCATGTTCTGCATTTAACCTTGATTCTAGTAGAACCCTAAGCTTGCCAAAAAAAGGGAAATTTGTATATAAGGATTTTGAATGAATTCAAATGAACTTTTTTCTTAACGTAGTGAAAAGTATTTAAAAAATCAATCAAGATTTGAGTTTAGTAGTCGAGAAAGACTTTCATAATTAAGAGGGAAAATGTTAGCACCTTTTCTGTGGTGAAGTTTCAAGGCTCACTGGTAAAGTTCTTTAACATAATGCTATACTTCCTTCAAACACAAAGCTATTCCAAATTTTCAATGCCATCGATATATAGATAAGCTAATTTAAACTTTATATTTATTTAGTTTTAGTTAGGGGAATTGGGATATATGTCAAGAACCTCACGCATTCATCCATAAGAATTTGCCGAGTTCAGAATTTGAGAAGTTGTCCTTTATCGAAAGGCCAAAATAAGTTGCAAGAAGAAAGATCTGCACAGACCAACCAGTCTTAGGACCATCTGAAGTGTAAATATAAATAAATAGCCAACCTTTTTACTAGAATGGTCCAAGCCTTAGATTAGTACGTTCTACAGTTGCCCTCTATATGAATGTAACGTTCAGAAACATAGTTAATGGATGCAATTTTTTTAATGTTATTTTTGTTGTGAGTCTAGCCCATTTTATGAACGTTTATTTATTTAATTCCCCTAAATCTGAACTCTAAAAGTGTTAGTTATTTTCGTAGATCTAAAGGAATGAAGTTGTAGGTGACCATTTGCAGTATAAAATCTTATACTTTAAGATTTAAAGATAAGTTTGAGAGATAGAAGTTGTTTAGAGTCCAAATAACTTTCATTAACTACAATTTTATTAAAATTTAATTTCTAAAATTTGTTTAGGAGTATGTATATATATATATAGATATATAAACAAATAATATCCTTAATTCAAGAGGGTGTTAGCATAAGTTTTTTGAGAGAGTTTTAGAGAAAGCTAAAAGAGCTAGATTAGTTATAGTTATCTTGTGCGATGTTCTTGAGTGAAAGAGTTTGAAACCTTTATCATTTGTATCCTGATATTTGATTTAGTGGATTTTATTATCGGTTTGTCCTGTGACTTTTATCTCTAAACTGGAGGGTTTTTAGGCTAAAATCTTATGTTTGTAATTTTTTATTCTTCTTTATAGTGTGAATAGTTTATTATTAGTTGAGTGATCTTAGAGTTATCGTCATTGCTTGGAGCCCAAACAAATGGCATCAAAGCCTAACAAGTGGTATTAGAGTCCAACAAATGGTATCAGAGCCTTAGATATGGAAAATGACATTAACTTTATGATGAAGTTGATATCAACCAAATACTCAATATGGAGACTATTAATGGAAGATCTCATGTATTGCCAGGATCTTTATGGTCCAATTGATGTGGACAAAAGTGTAAAAGATTTTGACCCATCTAAATCGAAGAAGATGACATAAAAAGAGTGAGAGAAGATAAAATGGAATACATTGGGAACTATTAGACAATAGATTAATATCGGTATCTTCAATCTTGTATCCCAAGAGACGAATCCTTTCGAGTTGTGGAAGAAGTTAGAGGATCTCTATGAGAGGAAGATCACTTACCACAAGGCCTCCATAATTAAAAGTCTTGTAAACCTAAAGTTTAAGGCTAGAAAATCAATGTTGGTGCTTCCCAACAATTTTGAAGACATCATCAATAAGTTGACTACTATGAAGATTGTCCTTGATGATGAATTCAAAGCATTGTCCTTATTGAGTTCTTTGCAGGATAGTTGAGAAACTTTGGTTGTGACTATCATCAATTTCACTATAGATGGTGTGCTTTCTTTAGACATAATCAAAGAGATCATGTTCAACGAAGAGATTAAGAGAAAGGAGATTAGTGTTGACAACGTGTAGGCTCTTGTGGTAGAAAATAGAGGAAGAAGCAAGAATAGACGTTCCAAAGTGTAAGGTAAGTTGAAGAATAGGTCGAAGTCGAGAGATGACAAGGAGACCAAATTGTAACTCCTACAACAAACCTGGTCATATAAAAAAGTTCTGCTATAAGTGAAAAAGAGACTAGAAAAGCAAGACAAACAGAAGGTTGGAGATGACAACAACATTACAGCAACGACATCAAGTACAGATGATGAAGTGTTGTTGATTTATGCAACCAATGAGTATCTCCATATTATTCACTTAGATTCATAGTAGCTTGTTAATTCAACATCTTATCATTGTGTTCCAAGAAGAAAGTACTTTACCAACTATAGGAGAGGTGATTTTGGAAGCGTGAAGATGAAAAATCAAAGGTTCGTTAGCGTCATCAGTATGGGAGACACTCGACTTCAAATTGACGTTGGGTGCATGTTTACCTTGAGAGGTGTATGAAACATTATAGACTTACAACTCAATTTACTATCTGTGAACGTGCTTGAATAAGAGGGATACCGACAAATGTTTAATAATGACAAGTGGAAGCTGTTTAAAGGAACATTGATTATTGCTCGTAATAAGTTGTGCTATACTTTGTAAAAGACATGCTTAAAGGTGTGTGTTGGATAATTGCATGTCGTTTAAGAAAATACTTAATGGGATTTGGGGCACTAAAGATTAGGACACGTTAGTGAGAAGGGGATTAAGTTGCTAGCTGGAAAACACATATCCTTATTAAGAGTACAATTTCTCTTAAACCCTTGCGATCATTTCGTGGCTAGAAAGCAACATCAAATGTCTTTGTATAAGAAGTCTACAAAGAGGAAGGTAAAGAGTAAGAAAGTGCACTCTGTCGTGTATGGTCCTATAGAGGGGGAGTCCTTGGGTGGTAACAAGTACTTTGTTACGTTTATCGTTGATGCAACATGTAAGACTTAGTTCTTCAAACTGAAAAAACAAAGCTAAGTGCTAGAGGCCTTTATGAGATTTCATGCCTTGGTGGAAAGGGAGATAGAGAGGAAGCTAATGTGTATTCAAACTGAGAATGAAGGTGAATATATCTATAATAATTTCAAAGAGTAATATGCAAGACATGGAATAAACTTTAAGTTATAAACAAAAGAAACATAAGTCCACTGTTAAAGCAAGTCCAAATGACTTATCCCAAACTCATAAAAAGCCATCACAGCCCACAAAGATAATATATATATTTTGAGCTAAAGTGGAAGTATGCATGGCTAGCTTGGGCCGTTGAGCACAAGGCTCTTAATCCATTTTGGTTGTGGGTTTGATTCCCACAAACCACAAAAAAGTATCCACTGACTCTAAAATAGAAAACGCAATTGTCAAGTAGGGGCAGTTGCAGTTCTCTGGCGCATGAATTCCCACAAACCACAAAAAAAATCACTAACACTTGAATAGAAAACGTAATCATCGGGAGGGGGTTACAGTTTCTTTGCCTCGTGTGCACGCGCCAGAGAAACTGACTCTTAGTAGTTTCGCACGTAATAGTTGCAAGTGTTCTCAAACGTTTTTGACGCTTGGTAGAAACGATGCAAGCGTTAGAGGAACGTTCTGACAAATGCAGAACCGTCAGGGAGTTATCCCTGACCTCTGACGGGTCATAGACCTGATTTGGAGGACCCAAATATAAAAAACGGGTCTGTCAAAAAATTTTAGACCAGATTTTTAATGATTTTTAGTGTGATTTCACCATTTTTGCAGTCAAAATTTCATTTCCGGACCAGATGAAACATTATTTCGACACCAACAACATTATTAACTAGTTTTTTTAATCAATTTTAGACTAAGATAATAAACAAAATTGCTACCCAAAAGTTTTATCACAGCCTTAAATAATCAAGAAAAGCAGTAAATAATAATTCAAAAAATGGTTTAATCACTTAGATGAAGTGTATCGAAAAATAAAAAAATTTGTTTATACTAAAATCTCAATTGATAAATCTGTAATTCATTTCCACTATCATAAACAGGCCAAACAAAGTGAAAATGAAATGAAATATCGTGTTTAAACAATCTATGTGATGACTCTAATACTACTTGTTAGAAATTAAGCCTTAAAATCTTATGATTATTATTCAGATTTCTAAACAAACAATCAACCAGAATCACACGCAGATTGAATAAATAATGATATATATACAAATAAAAAAACTAGCCTTGATCCATTGTATAGCAGAAGCATAAACAACAAAATTTGATGGATTTGTGTTCTTCCAAACCAAGATCCAAAAACCGAATGAATTCTCCTTATATAACAGAGAAAACTAACAGACTTTATTTAGAAGGAATGTCAAGAAAATCTCTGGCTTGGGGACCACAACCTTTTTTATAGTCAGGTTTAATTTACGGTCCATTATGGGTCTATTAACTATAATGACTCGTAATGGGCTTCTACACATCATGTTGGCCCCTGAATTTTTTTTATATTTTATTAAGCATGATTAGATTGATTATTGGAGTCTTGATAGATTAAATTAAGTTGACATTAATTAG
>JAOTBA010000204.1:31666554-31685688 GCA_025629845.1 Erythroxylum squamatum | reverse complement strand
TGTTGTTTTGGTTGATCCGAGTTCCACCCATTCGTTTATTTCATCAAGTATAATTATGAATGGTAGAGAATTGAGCCCATTGGATACTCCTTTAATGGTTAGTACTCCAATCGACCAATGTATTATTATTAGTCAAGTATATAGAGACTGTGAGATACATATTGGAGGGGAACAATTAGTGGTCGATCTAATGCCATTGAGGATAGGAGGATTAGATGTGATTTTGGGTATGGACACCTTAGAGAAGTATAATGCCAACTTAGATTGAAACAAAAGATCATGGAGTTCGAAACTGGCAATGGTAGAACGGTGGTGTTTATGGGGGATAGAAAAGTAAGTCCAACTAGAATTGCTTCGGCTTTGACAGCAGAGAAGAAGATGAGGAAAGGGTGTGAAGCATTTTTGGCCTATATGGTAGACACGAAAGCAAATAGAGGAAAGTTAGAAGAAATTCCTGTGATCATGGAATTCTCAGATGTCTTTCCCGAGGAATTACCAGGACTACCAACACCTAGGAAAATTGAATTTCCCATTGAGCTTCTTCCAGGCTCAACACCAATATCGATTCCGCCTTATAGAATAGCTCTGGCAGAATTGAAGGAGCTTAAGGAGCAACTGGAAGAGTTATTGTAAAAAGGGTATATTAGGCCGAGCTCTTTACCTTGGGGACCTCCGGTCCTTTTTGTAAAGAAGAAAGATGGATCATTGAGGATGTGTGTGGATTACAAGAAGCTCAATTATGTCATTATCAAGAACAGATATCCGCTCCCACACATAGACGATATGTTTGATCAATTGCAAGTGCAAAGGTCTTTTCTATGATAGACTTGAGATCGGGTTATCACCAGTTGAGAATAAAGGAGTCTGATGTGACAAAGACTGCTTTTAGAACGCGGTATTGACATTTTGAGTTTCTAGTTATGCCCTTCAGATTGATGAATGCCCCTGCAGCTTTCATGGACTTAATGAATAGAATTTTTAAGTCTTTCTTATACCAATTTATCATTGTCTTTATCGATGCTATATTAGTTTATTCTAAGAGTGACAAGAAACATGAGGAACATTTGAGGATTGCCTTGGAGACACTGAGAAAGAACGAGTTGTATGCCAAATTCAACAAATGTGAATTTTTGGCTCAGGGAAGTAGCTTTTCTTGGACATGTGACTTCGAAGCAAGGAATACATATGGATCTGAGGAAAGTAGAAGCTGTGGTGAAGTGGGAAGCACCTAAGAATATAGCAGAAGTGAGGAGTTTCTTGGGTTTAGTTGGGTATTACAGGAGGTTTGTGGAGGGCTTTTCCATAATAGCAGCTCCACTTACCAAATTGACAAGAAAGAATCAGAAGTTTGTGTGGACAGAGGAGTGTCAGAATAGTTTTGAGGAATTGAAGAATAGGCTCACATCTGCACCAATTTTGACTTTGCCTTCGGGTAGTGATGGGTATACAGTATATAGTGATGCCTCAAGGAAGGAATTGTGTTTTGTGTTAATGCAAGGAGATAAGGTGATTACTTATGCTTCTAGGTAATTAAAGCCTTATGAGATGAATTATCCTACGCATGATTTGGAGTTAGTTGCTATAATCTTTGCGTTGAAAATATGGAGACACTACTTATATGGAGTCACCACCAGGGTGTTTATGGATCACAAAAGTCTCAAGTATCCGATGAGCCAAAAAGAATTGAATCTGAGATAGAGAAGATGGTTGGAACTGTTGAAAGATTATGATTTAATGATAGACTACTACCTGGGGAAAGCTAATGTAGTAGCGGATACATTGAGTAGAAAATCGACTATGGCACATGTGGGGACAGTATATGTTCCTTTGTTGAAGGAATTAGCCAAACTTTGAGTGACATTGAGGCAAGCTGAATCTGGGTGTATATTGGCTAACTTTAGGGTAAGGCCAGTGTTAAATAAGAAGATTAAGGAATTACAAGCACAGGATGAGTACTTGAGTAGGATCAGAGAAGAGATTAAAAATGGTAAATCTCTAAAATAGAGATAACAGAAGATGGATTGATTGTGTTAGGTAACTGATTGTGTATTCCAGATATGCAAGAGCTAAAAGATGAGATTTTTGATGAGGCATACTATGCTCCCTATGAAATGCACCCGGGGAGTACGAAAATGAATAGAGATTTGAAAGAGCATTTCTGGTGGAAAGGAATGAAGAAAGATGTTGCAGAGTATGTTAGTAAATGTTTAGTGTGTCAGCAAGTCAAGGTTAAACACCAGGAACCTTCAGGCAAGCTTAAACCTTTGCCTATTCTGGAATGGAAGTGGGAAAAGATTATGATGGATTTCTTGATGGGATTGCCAAGAACTAGCAGAAAGCATGATGTAATATGGATGATTGTGGATAAGCTAACTAAGTCCGCACATTTTTTGCCAATTAAGCAAACAATTTTGGATGCTTTAGTCAAGAAGCACGCGGATGAAATAATCAAACTTCATGGAATTCCGAACTCTATAGTTTTTGATAGAGATCCTAGGTTCACCTCCAGATTTTGGGAAAGCTTACAGGAGGCTTTAGGAACTAAGTTGCACTTTAGTATAGCTTTCCATCCACAGACTGATGGACAATCGGAGAGAACAATATGGACTTTGGAGGCAATGTTGAGAGCTTGTGTTATGGATTTCAAAGGCTCATGGGACGATCATTTGCCTTTAATTGAGTTTACTTACAATAATTCCTATCACTTGAGAATTTAAATGGCACCGTATGAAGCTTTGTATGGTAGGAGGTGCAGAATTCCTATATGTTGGGATGAGGAAGGTGAAAGGAGGCTTTTAGGGCCTGAATTGGTGCAAGTTACATTCGATAAGATTAAATTAGTAAAATAGAGACTCAAAGCAGCTCAAGACAGAATGAAGAGCTATACGGATGTGCATAGGAAGGAGATGGAATTTGAAATTGGAGACAAAGTGTTTCTTAGAGCTTCTCCATAGAAGGGAGTCTTAAGATTTAGTACGAAGGACAAGCTTAGTCTAAGATACATAGGCCCTTATAAGATCATTAAAAAGATTGGGCCCTTGGTCTATAAGTTAACTTTGCCACAAGAATTGTCTAAGATTCACAATGTCTTCCATGTATCCAAGTTGAGAAGGTATCGATCCGATCCATCGCACATAGTTCAACCTTCAGAGGTTCAGTTAAGAGAGGATTTGACTTATGAGGAGCAACCAATGGAATTTTGGACTCAAAGGAAAAGGTTTTGAGAAACATGGTGGTGAAGCTGGTTAAAGTCTTATGGAAGAATCAGTAGACGGAGGAGGCCACTTGGGAGCCTTTGGAAGCAATGAAGGTGAGATATCCACACCTTTTTGTGGACTCAGGTAAGAATTTCAATGACGAAATTCTTTTAAGGGGGAGAATTGTTAGATCCCGAAATTTTTTTCGATTATTATTGATTTATTTGTTTAATTATTTATTTATGCTTTGTTTTTTGTTTATTTATTTATTTTAGAATTGAGTTAAGGTATTAAATTATGGCCTTAATTAAGTAGTCTTTGGATTAAGTGAAGGAGGGTTATTTTTGGAATGGCAAGTAAAATGAAGGGCAAATTTGGAAGATTTGACTAAAATGTGGTATTGAATTAGAAGAAAGAGAGTGAAGTGTCATGGAAGAGAAAAGAAGAAGAAAAGAAAAGAAGGAAGCTAGGGTTTTTGGAGATCTTAAAGAGTTTGAAGACACTGGAGCTAAGCAAGTAAATATAAGCATTAACCCTTCTTGATTTGTTGAATGAAACATATTTAATGATAGCTGGAAGTGAAAATGAAGTTGAATTTGTGTACGAAGTTGTTGATGAATGGTATATGAAAATGTTTTAATCTTTTAGGGTTAATGATCAAAGATAGATCATGGAGTATTTGTCAATGATTTTGGGTTGAAATAAAGTAGAAATGATGATTTTTGTATAAGATGTGTTAGGTGTAAGATGTTGGGTGTGAGAAATCTGGAAAATGAAACATGTTCTGCATATGTTTCTGTCAAAGTTCATCGCGGCCATCTCGAGGGTTCGCCGCGACAAACCAGAAACTTTCTAGCACCAAACATGCTTCGTTATTTTGAGCATAAATTTTTCTGTAGTTATCCAAATTGAGTTATTTTTTATTTGGAGTAAACTAGAGACATAGGGCTACATGTTGTCTAAAGAAATCAAGTTTTAATTCAGTCTCGAAGAACCTCAATTTTGGACGGAAGTTGAGTATAGAATTTTGTTTCAGCATAGGGACAGTCCCAACATGTTTAGGGTATAACTTTCATATTTCTAAACCAAATTGAATTAGTTTAGAGTCATTAGAAACTTAAGGTAACGGGGAAAAATTTTGTAGAAGAAAGTGTTATCGAATTTCTCTATTTACCTTATCATAACTATCATGGAAAATTGACCCGAAAATCTAGATTTTGAAAGGGTGTAGTTCAATTTTAGCACTTTTGATTAGTGAAACCTTATGAATTTCCTTTGAATGTTGTTTGAATGAGAAGTTGGTTTGTTATAGGAAACCAAGCAAACTTGATCCAAGAGCAAGAGGAAAGACAACATTGAACTTAGAATTCAAGCGAAATTAGGTGGGTAATGTATTTTTAGTTATTGTGTGATTGGGCAAATTCTTGCCTATGTGTGTGTATGTGCAACTTGCTTGATGGTGAATTATGTAATTGTTGAAAATGCATTGTGATTTATGAATTTTGATCAAGTTATGCCATTGAAACATGTCATGGCATTTTGTATGAATGAAAAGAAGGAAAAGCATGAAAGTATGAGTATATGATAAAATGATTATGTGCTTCTGTTTGGGAAAGAGTGAAACCATTCAGTTCGTCACGTGCACCTTGACAAGAGCCTTCTCCCGGCTGCCCGCTTGTGGCATATAAGCTCCAAAAATGGACTCATTTTGTTCATGGTGTAAACTTCTGTTTCTCCATTCTGTTTCCATGGAACCCTCGAACTATTTGTTTGTGCATTGCATCTTCGAATTTTCAAGTATGATGCATTTGAATATTATGTGTTATGCGTTAACTTGCTTAATTGAGTTCTTGAACTCTATTAGTTAATGATTAAATTGCTAGAATAGACTTGAGAATACTTTAATTGCTAAATATATATATATATATATATATATATATACATATGCTTGAATTTGTGCTAATTACCGATAGCTATAAATATATTAGCCACTAAGCTGTGTAACTCAACCCATTATTTTCCCTCCTCAGGTGCGGAACAAGACGACAGTTGATCCTTGCAAGGCATCGGAAACTCCAAGATAGTTAGAGACTTTTGTACTAATTTAGTGACTATTTTGGATAGCTTTATAGGCACATCAACATTGAGCGTCCTTTGTATTTTGGTTTGAACTTTGATATGTATGATGATGCGTAAGTCAAGCTTGTATGAACTCTTTTGGATTTATTAATGAAATGAAGAATTGAAGTTTATGTTGAGTATGCCTATATTTATCTTGTGGTTAAGTTTGGATGGTTAAATTTGAATGTATATGTTTGTTCAGAATGTTTGATGTTGGGTTCCTGGGTTTTGTCCGAAAGGTTTCGCCGAGGCAAGGCTTAGAGTTCGCCGCAGCGAACCCCTATAGGAGGGTGTACTTATGTTGAATCATGGGACTTCGCCGCGGCGAGGCCCAACTTTCGTCGTAGCGAAATTTTCGCAAAGGGTTTTCTCATTGAACCTCGGGAGTTAGCCGTGGCGAACGTCTATCGCGAGGCATTCGCTGCGGCGAACATTTTGTTGCTGCGGCGAACCACCCACCACTTTCCATGCTGCCAACCCTTTGAAATTGAATGCTACCGACTTCCTTGTGATCCTTACCCGAAGGCTACAAGTGGTCGCCTTGGGATAACGAACAGGACCCGGGCCCAATAGTGATGGTATCAAGATGAGGCTACTCAACTTCTCCGAACCATGTTTTCTAAAAACAATTAATTAATTTGATCCTATTCATTAGGCAAATTCTTGCAATTAGTTATGAGACGTGTGATTTTTCAACAAATAATCAATTTCAAGAATCATCTCCATTTTTTTTTCAAAAACTTCAAAGCTAGGGGAACAAGCATCAATGTTTTTCACAAAACACAAATATGACAAAAACATTAATTTATTTTGGAAACAAAAATAGGTACATAAATTAACAAAACTTTGCAACAATTGTAGATTTAATTTTTTTCCTTAACAATTTATCAAATCAATAATAATCAAGCATTTAAATAAAGTTAAGCAATTAAAGGAAGTTTTTGATACCATTATTGGAAAATAA
The DNA here is from genome assembly GCA_025629845.1 of Erythroxylum squamatum. Lineage (NCBI taxonomy): Eukaryota > Viridiplantae > Streptophyta > Magnoliopsida > Malpighiales > Erythroxylaceae > Erythroxylum > Erythroxylum squamatum. The sequence continues at coordinate 31,679,406 of JAOTBA010000204.1, read as the reverse complement.
ATTTAGATCTGATCGTGGATGTAACAGAATATGTTTATAATTTCCAATTGGATCTCTTCAAAATAATAACTTAAAACATGAAATCAAGAAATAAAAGGGTTAAAGATAAACCTCATTTGATATGTTGCAAAAGCTTTTGTTCTTGGTGAAATTGTCAACTACAAATTGTTCAAATGTTCAAGCTCTAATAGAATCTACATGGTAAAGAAAAGAAAACTCAACTTTGAGAGGATTAATAAGAGCTATAGCTCTTTTATGTCTTTCTCTTTTATAAAGAAAGACTAGAGTTTCTTTCAAATTTAATTAAAATAAAAGACTTAATTATAATTAAAATCTAGCTCTAATTGTTGGGTCCGGGATTTGGTTCCAGGATTTGGTACCGAGGCAAACAGCCCCGCATACCCCCGCATACCCCCGCGGCCACAACCCTGAAAGGTACTGTCCTCTTTGGTCATGGGTGAGGCCACGACTCGAACCCATGACCTCAAGGTTTTGTGCACTACGTTTACTTCCTATAATATGGTCAACATGAAACAGAGATGCAGCAAAATCAACATCAAGATTGAAACGATATAAACAATCTTAAGATACCAGAACCATAATAGTACTTATGTTTATACAATGAAAAAACATTGTTTCCAATCTTAAATTGAAATCCTACATCATCCAATTTGACAACAGAAACTAAATTCCTAGCACATTTAGGAACATAAAGACATTCTTCTAGATCTAGGTAACATCTAGTGTCTAAGATCAATCTGTACATCCCAATGCCCTCTATCCTTGCCTTCATTCTGTTCCCCATATATAAGAACTTTTCACTTCCGTTTATGGTTTGGATTGAAAGGAATCCCTATTTAACATGTGGCACGTGAGTAGTTGCACCAGAATCTAACCACTAAGTATTATTAGACACTTTAATAAGATTTGATTCAAACATACTAAGACATAGTATGTACCTTTCTTTTCGAACCAAGCTTTTCTTTTAGGACAATCTTTCTTGAAGTGACCAGGCTTCTTGCAAAAGTGGCACCTCTTATTTTTATTGATTCGGCCCACATTAACTTTGTTGAGAGCTTTGTCCTTATCTTTGTCTTTCTTTCCTGGTTTATTCTTGCTACTACTAGCTCCTAGATGAAATGTAAGATGAATGGAGTGTTCCTTCATTTTCTTTAATCTCCCTTCCTCTTGAACTAACATGGCCATACTCTCTTAAAGGTTCCATTTTTCTTTAATATTGTTATAATTAACTTGGAACTGGCTAAACTCTAGAGGAAGTGAGTTGATAATAAACTGTACCAGAAAGGACTCACTCACATCTATACCCATAGATTTCAACTTTGCAGCTAGGTTTGACATATGAGTTACATGATCATGAATGGGTTGTGACCAGTTAAACTTCTTGGTCATTAGCTCACTCATTAACGTCTCTACTATGGACTTTTTAGCTATATCAGATTGGGAGTATTCCTTAAGCTTTAACATGAACTCCTTTGCATTATCCGTCTTAGGCATTGATGGCTTCACATTTTCTACGATTGTCATTCGCATCAAATTCAAACCTAGCATGTTAGACCGTTCCTAAGCCTCATAATAAGATTTGTCAACTTCAAAACTAGTCTCAGTTATGGCTGTGGGCCTTGTGTCTGAAACTATGGCCAAATCCAAGTCCATTACCCCCCAGTTGGAACTAGATTTGTTCAGACTAGTCCGTATAGTTCAGACCATTGAACTTGATCAAGCCATTTCCTAAGGCGAACAAATTAGTAGATGCTGCACATACAACATATAGCCCACACATTAATGCTTTGAGTAGACCTAAATGGATTCAAACTAATAATAAACTTTGATTATGCATTTAAATTTTCCTTTGGGTGAAATTTAAATACATAGTTGTAACTTATCATGATGCAAATATAGTTCATTATAATAGACAATCAATCATATTCTAGTCAACATTCATGTTATCTTTGGATAGACAATCATATTAACCAAATTTGTTGATAAAGTCCCTTTAATGTCATTAATTATAAGCAATGGTCCACCTTTGGGTGACCTCCTAGCGTTGTAAGTAATAATTGTAATTGTTCAGTTCAACCTTTATGTCATTGTAGCATCATATCATAATGAACAATTGAAACATTAACAATTAAATAATTAATATTTTCAAGCTAAGCCACTTTGGTGACTAACTAGATTTCCATACAATAAACATTTAATTGGATAATTATCATATATGACAAAATTTAATTTAGTTAGTTTGGTCACTTTGGTGACTAACAAACTATTCTTAATTACCATAATGTCAGGTAGCACATTCAACATATAATAAGAAAATGTAATTCCAAGCATGGCATAATATAAATGGTCAAAGTACCAACTAAAACATAATATGACCCAAAAGTATATTATGCATAGCAAACAAATGCGTAACTTTTATACAAATAAAACTAAATTAATTAATTGATTACTTTATTAATTAATTTAAATCATTACTTAATTAATGAATTATAAGTTATGACCCAAAATTAAAATACCTTAAGTAGGATCAATATTCAAACCCATAAAATCATTTTATTAACAAATAATAATAAAAAATCAAAAAATATATATATTAAAGTGACGGGCGCATGCCCGTGCTGGTCCAGCCTGGCAGGTGAGGCGCATGCGTTGCACACGTCTCATCTTCCTCGCTGACGCTGGTTTTGTTTCTGTTGTTTTTTTAATTATTCTTTAATCGTTTTCTCCATACTACAAAACATCCCTTCAATAATGGTTCAAGAAAATCAGGGTAATATTCAACCTTTAGTTTCAAGAACCACACATTTTTGTTTCTGTTGAACAACCATAAACACATATCTTTGAAGAAACAGAACACAACAACCACGAATTGATTCATGAAAACTTACAGTAAGACCCACCTTTTTGTTTCAAGAACCAAGCTTTTCGGTTCTTTTACAACAAGCATAAACACGTCTTTATAGAAATAAGAACTTTTTTCGCAAATAAACACGACAAACTTAAACGAGCACAATATTCCAGAAACGAAAACAGTAATGCAACAACCTTGCTTTGATACCAATTATTAGACATTTATGGATTGATTTATGTAGACATTGTAAACAAACCTGAATCTATGTCTTTTGAAGTTCTTGATCAAAAGTTTATTCCCTCTCTGCCTTTAGTCTTCTGTCAAAATTTGGTTTTCTCAATGGTTCAGAAAAACCTCTTTAGTGATTTCTTAAAACATATGAAAATCACCAAACAACATGTCTTTTGGGTTAATAGTAAGGAGAGAGGGAAAGAGTCTGGGACCCTTTCGAGTCTAACTTTTTGAGACCCAATAACCATGATCTTAGGCTCTTTCCAATAGACTCAAATCCATAACTCAAATGGGCCACAAAATATCTTACAACAACAACACACGAGTACCCATTTATGGGTCTTCTCTATTGTAGATTGAGTTCCCTTTTGTTGCACTTCTCTTCTCTTCATTTCTAATATGGAATCTCATAGTTTTTGTGATTTACTTTATACACAAGTTTCATGTACTTTCTCTTGTGAAGTAATAATAGTCACGTTTAAGTTCTTATTATCAATCTCCAATGATGCAATTAAATCGTTGTACTTAAGTGTACCTTAAGAAATGTAGAAGAGATGAATAATATTAAGAAATAGTTCATTTATTTTACTCATGACTATAATAACAATCGATTAGTTATAACTTGACAGATTTTTTTGAGATTTTCCATTAAACTTAAATTCTTTAAAAGGGTATCATAGTTGATAAGATTCACATTAATTTCTAATATATTCTTTTATCATATATCATCATATTGGCTTCGAATGATTGAATGTTAATATAAGTTGCCTTGTTCTATGCTTAGGTACGAAGCATTATCAATTTATTAATGTTTCAAAAGATTGTAAATTGTTTTGTTAAGTAGTACTAACATTTTAACCTTATATTAAGAAGATAGTCTTAGAGAACTTATTATTCCTTGTAATTGCTTTATGTTAGCTTGTAGTTGGTTTATGGCATTTTGATCTTGTCTTGTTAGTATTCAGTTTCTTAGATGAACTTGTTTTTAAAGATATATGGGCAAAAATTATGCACCTATTTCAATTATAAGAAAAATATGGCTTTCTATTGTTATTTGAAAGATGTTTATGCTTCTACAATGTTTATGCTTATATTGCGAGTTAAATAATTTGTATATAGATCCTGCCTCTTTATCTGGAAACATATTCACAAAAATTACACTAAAGTGTCAAATGTTATTATAGTGAGATACTTGACTAAGGATATCATGAAGTGACTATAACCTAAGTAAGATGCTTTTGGGTTATCCCAATTATCCAGTTAAAAATATTTTTAACTTTATATATGAATTAAATATATTAATATCATTATTTGGTATGGGTTCATTTCCTTGTAGGTTAAGAAATCTGATTTCTTTAGATAGCATGATAAGAACTTTTCTCAAAAGGCTATTAACATAATTCACAAATTAAGAAGTGAGATAGATATTTTAAAAAGGAAGGGTGAAACAAAGGCAAGCGAAATATCAGGTAGAGCAAAATATAGTTTAAAGTTGTCATTTAAGAAAACTAATGAGATTGAAAACTAAGTGAAGAGCATAAAGTTTGACATTCCTTTATTATTAAAAGAGACTAAAGAATTAAATATTAAGAACCAAATCTTAGTAAATGTTATTATAGAAAAATGCTATTATAGGAGTTTTCATTATTGTTAAGTGGATACTTGTAAATTATGTTATAAGAAAATGACTATAGACTTTTAATTATCTTAGTTTGATGGTGTTGTATGAATTATTAATAAACATATTTGATTCATTTTTCCTTTTCCAAATTTCTCTTGCTAATTTGATTTGTTTCTTAAATTTTTTTATGTGTCCAATAACTCAAGATGGCCTAGATCAATCAATAATTGGATATTGTAATGTTCTCTTTCCCAAAAACAATATATTTGATATGATGGTTCTATGGTCAAATTCTTAGGCCTCTATCATAACATTTACAAAAGTAAAACCATTGCTAGATCAACCATAACATTAGTATATAACAATAACATCAGTGTATGCAATGGTTTAATTTGGAAACATAAACGTCATAGTATATGCATTCATTTACAATAATGATACAATATGGTTAGACTTGATATTACTATAGCCAAACATTCAAAATCAAGATATCAGGTATGTTGAGCATCTAAATTCATTTTTAGAAACTTTTCATTAAAATGATAAGTATTGCTAAATTAATTAGGAATTAGGCTAAAATAGGTCCTGATGACTTGACTCGAGTTAAATATTGTTATCTACATGATGGTAAACTAAAAAGTTGGCTTTTCTAACTTCTTGTAGATGAAAAACCTATTAATGAACCCCATATAACTTAAGATGTAAACAACATAATAAGATATAACTTACAGTTAAATATGGCAAAAAAGAATTGACCTGGTCTACCTAAAGTCAACAAATTAGGCTTGGATTCTCAAATTTTGAATTGATTTGAAAGGTCTAATCTCTTCTGCCAAAATGACATTGTTTTGGATATGACCTAAGCTCAACCGGGTTTCAACTACTCTCAGGTCACCCCTAGGGCTTACAGTCTACCTTGACCCGAACCATTTCCATCTATACTTATGCTTTCCTTTTTATTCACGTACATAAATAGCGAAACTAGAATCAAAATTTCAACAAAAAAAGAAAAAGACAAAATTTCAAGGAAATTAAAACTAGTTAGCCTCTCTATTATTAGTATTTAATGGCATCCAAAGGGGGGGGGTGAATTGGGTGTTTACAAAATTTAACTAAAAGATACTAATTCAAAAATGTTGATGCTTATAATTTATAAAGTATGAAAGTATGAAATAAAAGAATAAATTGCAATAATCATTTCAGTTAATAAAGTAAAAGAGCAAGGGAAGAGAAAATATAAACCAATGTAGTAGTTTAACGAAGAAACCTTGCCTAGATCCACTCCCAAGACACTTCTTAAAATTCCACTGTTATTCTCCTTTTAAGGCGAAAACAACCTTTGTATAATCTTTTCTCAACAAAAAGGAACTCTTTTTACAATCTTTCTTTATGGTGAAGAGGATCTCAATGTCACTTAAGGCACCCCTGAGTCTAATAGTATAATACCTAACCAAAGCTTACAATTCAAAATATCTTACTTTATCACTTTGATAACTTACAAAGGCTCACTTAGAAAAATATGAGGTAATGATATTCAAATGCTTCTTTATGTAATAACTAATGAGAAAACATATATTTATAAGGTTTCGAGACACCTACTAGCTATTAAAGTTAAAAAACAACTGTTACAATGATTAGTTGCAAAGTATTGGTTAACTAGTCTAGCAAGTTAGTCGATCATTGTAATTCACTAGCCTTTGAGACATTAGTTGACCACTCATGCATATTGGTTGACCAATGTGTTTTAGAGAGACATTGGTTGACCACAACATTATATTGGCTGACCAATATGTCAGCAAACTCACTTATTACACTTTTGCATTAGTTGACCACTAACCTATATTGGTTGACCAATTTTCCAAAAAAACATATATTTAACAACTTTACATACTTAAACTTGATTTATTTAATGTAGCTATAATTAAACTGACATTCAAAACATCCCTATAAGAATGTTTAAAAGATTAAGAGACTTTTCAATTAAAATAGAGATTTTATATCTATTGATGAGTGAAGAGACTTATATAAGGAAAATGATATGAAATGTTTATATATGGTTAAACTTTAAGATTACCAAACTAACAAAGTAAAATTACAAATAATATTAAAAAATATAAAATGACTTTGATGTGCCTTAATATTCTTTTGTTCTTAACTTGATCTACACTTTGTAAGTTTCAAACTTCGTTTTCCCTTTTACCATCTTCATGACGTGTGTTCGTGAATTATACATGATATCATCTTGTTTTCATAAAGCTTCTCATCAAGATAACAAACTCATTAGTAGATTTATATTTTGTTATCATTAAATCATTGATTAGAACCTTTCTTGGTTTAACAACCTCTCCCTTTTTTATGATGGTAAAACATTTACAGTTTTATATAGCAGTAATAAGATTAAGCATATAAGTAATTGTCCATATCAAGATAATGATTAGCTCACCCTTAATTAATACATCAAATATAATTCAATGTCAATAATAAAAGAGATATTCAATTAATTATCCATGCATATAGATAAAGAAATTTACTCAAGCATAAAAATATTTTATATATAAAAAAGTCACCACATATACAAAAGTCTGTCCCCCTAAATTTCATCACTCCTCCAAAAGCTAAGGTTACCAATCTTTATCCGTCCTTTTTGGAATCATAAAAAAGAAATCATTTATCTAAGAATTTAAAATATAAAGTTTTATTCATCAAGCTAAATTGCTTAAAAGATTAAAACAAATTTAATCAAAATTGATAAACTTTCTTAATAGAGAGTGCTATTAGACATTTAAAGGTAAAAAATGTCAATTTTGATAGAAACATCCCTAATTATATGTAATTTGAAAAATATCCAATTTCAATATTATGCATAAGTTAAAAAAATTCAAGAAAAGCAAACAATAGCAGGTTTGGAAAAAATTGGTGGTTGGAATTGAAAAAAAAGAAGCATAAATACAATATCCAATCATCAATTTCATAAAAGCAATGTATAATTTTGAAAATCCCAAAAAATTAAAAAAAGGTTCCTAAAATGCTAAAATTGAACAAAATAAAACAATCAATATCATCTTCTCTTTTATCATCTTCACGAAGTATCTTCTTGAATTATGCATGATATCATCTTTTTCTTATAAAACTTCTCATCAAAATAACAAACTCATTAGTAGATTTATATTTTGTTATCATCAAAACATTGATTAGAACCTTCCTTTGTTCAACAGCCTCACCCTTTTTGACGATGATAAAACATTTATGGTATTAGATATCAATAATAAGATTACACACATAAGTAATTGTCCATATCACGACAATGATTACGTCACTCTTAATTAATGCATAAAATATAATTCAATATTAAGAATAATAGAGATATTCAATTAATTATCCATGCATATAGATAAAAGAAATTTACTCAAGCATAAAATTATTACATATACAAAAGTCACCACATATACAAAAGCACTCGTGATGTTTTTCTTTATGAAGGAAATAGTCAATCTCATAGGTTAAAGTATAAAGATACTTAAACAAACATGTGAGTGCTTAATAGAGAAGAAGTTTACTAAACAGACTCAATGTGAGAAATCCATTTAGAATATTACTTATATGTCTGTAGAATTTTCATTGTGATGATTGTATAAGTGATCCTATGACTTGAGATCACCAAAGTTATCTTGTATAGGGATAGCAATGTTTTGATACTGCTTATGATCTATTTAATCATAGGTCGTTTAATCGGTAGTCAATGGATGTAGCATGAACTATATGGAGGTATTTGAGTGATTAAGATATGACTCATCACCCTAAAGTAATTAGGGAAACTGTTCTGTTGTTCTCGATTAATATTGATTCAAGGAATCCTTGGACAAGGTGAATGAAATTTTGTAAATAGTTTACAAATGTCATTAATTGAATCAATAGCTAATAGCGAGAACTAATATGATTGCACTAAAAATAGAGTAGATATTAATTCTATGCTCTATATCTAATCGAAACATTGGTCGATGAAATGATTGAATTATTTAAAAAAATCTGCATGAAAAAGTTAGTTAAAACCACTTTAACATTTCTAAATATTTGAGTAGTCATGACGTATTACTAGACGCCAATCTTAATCTATGATTATAAATTGTTTAATTGGGAAATTAAAGATAAATTAAAATAAGTTTTAATTTATCTAATTCTAATTATAAATTATAATTATAATTTGGAGTCATTGTCGACATATTTAGGAACCTAATGGGCCTCACATATACAATGGGTTGAAGAGAGAAAAGTTATTTTAATCAAGTTGGACTTGATTGTAAAGTTTGAGAAACTTTATGATTAAGTATAAGATATTTAATAAATAAGGATCAATATGAGATATTGAATTTAATTGATGCATAATTGATATTAATTAATATTAGAATTTAATTTCAATTAAATTACTAAAACGTCCAAAACTTTTTATAAATAGGTTTAGGCTCTAATGGAGCTAGCACTTCTTGCCTAACCCTCTCTGTATGAGTTACAGAGTTCTCTCAACTCATTATGTGAATACTATTAGAGGTTGGATATTTGTACAGCTATGACGGTTAAGACAGATCAGTTTTGGAAGGTTTAAGGGATATGATAAGAAAAGATCAAGCTTCATAATAAGAATCGAATTAAGTTTCCGCTTTATTATGATTTATGTTATTCATTTTATAGAATTAAGAGATCTTGGTTTTCGAGAAAACAAATGTTACACAACAATTTTGTAATTATTCCGCTGTGGTTGGGATCAGATCCTGACCTGATTTCCCAACATAACCATGAAAAATTTAAAGTCTTACTGTTCTACTTCGAATGTGGAATCTTGTTAATTGATTTAATTAGAACTATCAAAGGCAAGTTGTTACATTAGGTATAACTACAAAAGAAAGAAATATTATATCAGATAATATTCAGTATTGTATATTCCTCCTTACTCAAAACCATATAATTAAGGAATTTATATGTGAAAGTATTCATCAGAGAATCTTAATCCCCATAGATAGTAGAAAAAATTTATAACTTTCCATATCAATCTCATCAAAGTGATTTAGTATTTTCAATGCCTAACTTTTACTTTGATTTAAATACTTTGAGCTTTTAAATTTTTAATTTAATATTTTATTTAATACATATTCTATCCTTTATAAATTGTTATTATATCCAATATGTCATATGTATAAGATTTAACAATTTAATACTATAATTGTTATTTCATTAAAGGTTGATTTGATCATAATTAAGCCTAATAAATTTCACAAGTTTCATATAATTCGTAATAAAAGGATATACATATTTTGTATGCAGTATTATGATTCTTATTATGTTGATTTAGCTAATATGGCATAAAAGGATAGTCTCAAATATTTAGATTTGTATTCTTGCTGCTTATAATAAGTATAAGTCTCCTTAATCTAACACATGCAAACTATTTGTATAAACTTAGATCAGCTACTTTTACTAAACAATATATTTCTCATTATATCTTGAATATTATCATAATATCAAGGGATAACCAATCCTATAGTGCCCAACCTTTTTAGGACTTTTTTTTTTCAATTTAGTGCCTAACCTTTTAATGATTTTTTTTCAATTTAATGCCTATGTTTTTAAAATTTTCAATTGAGTGACTATCCTTTTAATAATTCAGCTCAAAATTTTAGTTTCGTTAGTAATTTGTTAATTTGACTAACAAAGTATTTGCCATTTATGACATGTAGATGTTCACTTGGAAAAATAGTGATCGTGGTTAGACTGAAGTAAAGAGAATCTTTTTAAGTGGATATTAACATACTATGAACAACAAAGATTTCGCGAGCTAAATCAAAAAATTACTAATGAAACTAATGTTTCAAACTAAATTTTTAAGGTTTTAAAAAGTTAGTCACTTGATTGAAAATTTTAAAAGCTTAGGCACTAGATTGTAAAAAACATAAAAGGATGGGCACTTTAGGATTGGTTATCACTAATATTAAATCTAAATTAACTATCAAATACTCAAAAGTATAAATTAGAAATACATACAATCCCTATCATATTAGGTATTGGCAAAAAAAAGTGATACATTTATTTTCTTCTAATGATAACTATTATTATATTATAGCAAATGCCTTTAAAATAGTCCTTTTTTATGCTTTTATTGGGCTAAATTGAGTAGAACAATTGTATTAAGGTAATATACTTTTTAGTTCTACTTTATGCGACTATTTTCATTATGCTATCATATTGTTAACAACATCTATATTACATGTTACCACTAAAGTTTATGAGGTTTTATTCAATTTAATGTCATTACATTTTTTTTAATCTATATCATATTGTATTTTCCTTAAAACTTTATCACCAAATCCTTAATAGAGATTATAACAAAATCACATAATGTACATACTTTCTTATTATTTTTAAGAGTTTTTCTTAACCCTAGCTTATGTCTAGAAATTTTAGTTAACTAAAACTTAGTATTGGCTATACTAAACAAAGGTAATTTTTGCACAAAACAAAATAAATGTAAAGCAAGCAAGTAATACGTTATATGCCACGACAACTAAATAAGATAATGAACTTAATAATATATTTAGTTATTTCAACTATTTTATTCAAAATAATAGCCCTTACTAATATTCTGAAAAAAATATTCTAATCTTCTTAGTAGGTTAGGATCCTATTTAAATGTAGATGATATTGAGTTTGCTTAACAAACAATCAAAACTTAAACTAGGTAGATAACAACTTTATCGATCATATCTCTTATATATGATTACTAGCTCAATTAAGTGACTTTAGTCAAAACATATCTTATATATTATTCTTAACCTTATCTCTAAATTCATATAATTATGAGCTAGTTCATTCAAATCATATGAGTTTAGTTAACTAGGAGACTGAACATGTTCCTTTAATTTATCTAATGACTACCAATTGAAGTACCTTTAACTAAGATAGGTCATAAATATTATCAAAACATAATAATCGCTATATGAAATAATTTGGAGATCTCAAGTCAAATGATCAAGTACACAATCATCATAATAAGAAGCTTCATAAACAATTTTCTAAATTAAAATTTCATATCGAGTTGATTTAGTGAATTTGTTTTATAACAAGGATCTTTACATTTATTTAAGTATTTCTATACTTTAATTTAAGAGATAAAATATTTATTTTATAAGAAAGAAACACAATATGTGTTAGTCTATCTAATCTATTAATATTTAGTATCAATAAAACAATGTCTAAGAATAATATATATAAAGATAATAAATAAATGTAAAATAAATCTTATAATTATCATCTTTTCATAATATTTTTTATGATGTACATTTATCTCATAAGTTTTATTTTATACAATGTCTAAGAATAATATAAAGATAATAAATAAATGTAAAATAAATCTTATAATTATCATCTTTTCATAATTTTATTTATGATGTACATTTATCTCAAAAATTTTATTTTATACATGAGTTAATAAAATAAATAAATATATTTTATACTTAAATAAATTAAACAAACAAATATAATAAAATACCTTTAAATAATTATATTATAAAACAAAAAAGTGATACTCTATTTACTCTATCTTCAACCTCCGGCTCACCGTTCCAAACTGAAATAAAAATCAACTCTTCGGTTAAAAGACATAAGATGAACAAGCATGGTAAAACAAAAGCATTTATCACTTCGATAGGTGTCGACTAAAAGCATAGTGATGCATGCAGATGGGACATCCTAACATACCGATGGATTTTAAACTGTTTCTATTAAGAGTTAAACGAGGATTGAGTGGAAATCTCCTACGGTGCTTACTCATATAAGATAAAATTTCGATTACACCAAATTTGTCAGGCGTTTACTGTGAAAAGAAGAACATCGTCAGGGTCACTGGAATTACAGAAGTTCTACGAAATGTTTGCAATAATTTTGCCCTAAGAGCTTATCATATTTTCTACCAAGGAGAAGCAAACACTAGCGCCCTCACACTAGGACACTCACTGGTAATAGAACTATTCCATTATATTAGTTCAATTGTTTCAAACTAGTTCAGCCAGATTTTGCTGAGGCTGGATGTCGTCGTTTTGATCCATGATTCCGTATGACTTCGGCTGTGGAATACCTGCAA
>JAOTBA010000204.1:31644195-31660916 GCA_025629845.1 Erythroxylum squamatum | reverse complement strand
GATCAGGAAGATGAGGGAAGGGCAACGAAACATCATCCACAGTGCAAAATAACTCTTTAAAAAAGTCCACCACCTCAGATTGAAGAGTCGGCTCCTCAGTAATCCAGGATCCATCTGAAGACCTAAGTCGCTCAATCCGGTTTCTTTTCCTACGAGATATAGTCATGGCATGAAAGAAACGAGTGTTTCGATCACCTTGCTGCAACCATTGTATGCGAGATTTTTGATACCAAAAAATCTCCTCCTGCCGGATAATGTCAGTATATTCAGAAATAAGATCACGTTCTAACGAGATGAGATCAGCAGTTTGGTTATACGCTAGAACAGTTTGAACTCCTTCAATCCTTGCTAGTACCCGCCGCTTCCTTTGGAAAATATTCCCAAAGGTTTCCTTGTTAAACTTTAAAGCAGCTTCCTTTACATTATTAAGGGCCTCACCAAGAGAAGAGTGGCCCTGGTGCCAAGCATTATCAAGAACAGCAAAAAAATCCTTGTGTAGTGTCCAAGCATCTTAGAAGTGAAAGGGCCGAGAACTCACCGGGGGAACAAATCCATACAATTTTAAGAGGATTGGATTATGATCAGAATGGGTGCGAGGCAAGTGATGCACTGAAGCTTCCGGAAACAGGAATCTCCAAGCATCATTACACAAAGCCCTGTCAAGCCGCACAAAAGTAGAAAAGATACCACTACTCCGCTGACGATAGGTGAAAGGTGAGCCTTTAAAACCAAGGTCCATAAGATTACAAACATCCCAGTTTCTCCTAAAACGAGCTGCCCTGCTCATAGAAAAACTTCCACCTCGTTTCTCTCTAGGGGAAGCATAGTCATTGAAATCTCCAATGAGAACCCAAGGAAGGGTAATAAGATCACTGATACGACAGAGTTCCTGCCATAGACAAACACGTCCTGGTTCCTGGGGGCTGGCATAGACTGCCGTAAGAAACCACACTTGATGGTGAACATCACAGACGAGGAAATGAATAAATTGTTTATGAGTAACCAGAATCTCAAGATGAATAATAGAAGAATTCCACAAGCACCATATTCCACCTGAAAATCCAGAAGCCTCCACTCTTGCAATATTCTCGAAACCAAGAGACTGTGAAACTCTATCAGCCCTTCCTCCTGAAATATGAGGCTCCAAAATAATTAACACATCCACCTTACTGCCACTCTTCAGCTCCTTGACACAAGCAGCAAAATCACAATGAGCCGCTCCTCGGCAATTCCAAGATAAAATATTTAAACTATTAATCATAAAAAAAATATTGTAATAAGAGGAGAACAAGTAACACAATCAAGCAAGACTGCTCGGCACCATATCAACATCCACACTGTCATCAGTAGGATTAATCACCAATCTACCATTCTGCATGGGAGCCAGATTTTCATTAGAAGTAATCGCAGTAACCTGAAGTTAATTTTGTCCAGGGTCAGGTGGTTCACGGCTATGAAAAATGTGAATCCGATCCTTGCTCAATCCTGGGTGAAGTAGTGCAATGGAATGTGGGGGAGGTGAGGAGTTTTGAAAAGCCTGACAAAATTGGGTGGCAATATTTTGGACTAACATAGGATCGGGAGTTGTACTTTGAGGAATAGCTCGGTTAGTTTCTCTACCAGGCCGCATACGAGGACTGGGGTGCAGGCCACTTTGTCCTTCATTCATAAAAATAGGCTCCTTTTTCTTACTCTTTGATAGTGGGCTAGGTACGACCTTGGACATGATACTTCCTTCTTGCTTCCTATCTTGTCTCGTTGGGCTTTTACGCCCACTGCCACTACCAAACTCAAAAACAAATCCAGCCTGTTTCTTATTGTCATGACCTTGGTCTACAAAAGCTTGCAACTCCTCCTCCACATAGTCATCATCCTTCAAAACCGTGTAACGGTTCGAAGACTGGCGCTTATTTCTTGCAGCAATATCTGTCTGTCTAGAACGTGTGAATCATTTGGATCTTTTTTCAACCACCATCCATGACTCTATTTCGAGATTTGCGCCACGAGTAGTTTCCGTGACAATGGGGCTATTGTTTGATCGTGCCTCGTCCTCCATCTGTAACTCACCGGCGGCATCAACTGGGACAGGCACGGCATCGTCTGCCTTAGCATCCGTAGCTAGCGTCAGAGGACAAGTAGAATCCGTGTGCCTATATTTCCCACATTTGAAACAGATAGTATGCAATCCCTCATATTCAACATAATAAGTTTGACCATCAATATCAAGTTGCCCTACTAAAGGTTTGTCCAGATCAATCTCAACACAAACTCTAGCGAAACGACCTCGGTTAGCAAGCGTTGTGTTCTTATCTACCTTAACAGGATTGCCAATTCCTGTTGCCAACGCCATTAACAGATCCTCATCATAATATTGCACTGAAATTTTAGGAAACCGAGCCCAGACAAGAGTAGTATCCACCGTAGCTTGCACTGCCGAAAACCCCGGTGTCCAAGGACGTACAATGAGGTAATGGTCAAAAATTAACCAAGGGCCACCCTCCAGAGCCACATCAAAATCAGCTCCATTATCAAATTTAACAAGAAAATAATCATGCCCAATATCCAGGACATCAAAACCTCCAACTGTCTTCCACAATTGCTCGAATGTGCAATGTTTGCTTCTCGTGGTAGCAACTCGTCAATACATTGATGAACATACATACGTCACTACTCACTAGTATCTCTGTCTTTTTCCCCTAAAATTTAATGTTATGTGGATCTTTTTAGCATTACATCGTATATTCTTAGTTGGAGCATTTGAGGAACTGAAAAAGGTTGATCATTGGCATTGCATATTTGCTGACCAAGAGAGAAGAGAGGAATGACTTGGATGCTTATGTCAACTACAGTATGAAATTGGGAATTCGTGTCATGCATGATGCCAACATTCATTTTCATTCAACAAAAACAAAATATTTTTACTTGTTAAGAGATCCATTGCTCCACCAACTCCCAGGAATCTTCCAAGTACTTGCTTACGCCTCTAAGAGTATGCTTCCCCTTTCCAGTCTTTGTTTATAGTTTTTACCAGAACATGGTTGGTTGGTATTGGTGGATATGCCAATAATAATGGAGTCGATGGCGAAAGATATTGAATATAATTACATCCCATCAAAGAATAACATCTCTCCATTATAGTAAACAGAAAGTTTAGAAGTGAAAGCAACCGCAGAATCCTTTTGTACATACTTCAACACAGAAAAGGCCTGTAAATTAATTAATTGCTTCCAGGGTTCCTTTTTCCAACAATCCCATCAAGTTAACCGTTGCCTAGCTCAAGTTTGATTTACATGAATCACAGGATTATGGAACTGATTAACACGTCTGCTCGATCTGACGACTTTCCATCAAGTGGTCCAAAACGCAGACTACGCTGACATTTTACTATATCTACTCGAAGTGATAAATTTCTGGGATTTTGATATGTTTACAGAGAGTTGCAAGGGCATCAATGTCTACCATGACTACTTCTAAGATATTTCAGTTGATGTTCCGAAGGCACATGTTTTACACAAATTGGCTAAAGCTCCATTTAATGGGAACTTCATTCTTCTGCCTACTCTGCAAACTGTAAACAATTTTATGCTAGACATTGTTAACAGGTCTCACTTCTTTGTTTAATAATGTTTATAGACATGTCATAAAAGATTCTTAAAGATTGCGGGATACTAACTACATTCAAAGTTCTACCTAGAGCACATCCAAACAAGGATTTGGTTTCACTTCACCTGTCCTTTGAACTTGAATTAACAGGTCAGGTTAATGCATCAAGTAATGAATCTGAACTCTACAAGTAGAAGAAGATGCATTGTATAACAAGAAAAGATGCATTGTATAACAAGAAAAAGGTAGTGAATGATGACTAGAAGTCAAATCAACACCAAATCCCAATCCTGAACCCATTGACATTACTTAATATTACGAGCTTTATGCCTTGTCCTGTGCACTACTTTAAATAATATTTTACATAAATTGAATCATTAATGATAATATATTTTATAATATTTTAGAAAATTACTTATGACATTTTTAATAAAACAAAGTAAATTTTATAATATTTAGTCTTTTTTTTCCTGTAAACCACAAAAGTGGAGCTTGCGAAAGGGCGCATGTATCGACCTAAATTTTCTGTTCAATATTACTCTGTCCTATCCTGTTCATTAAATTTCAGCCATCTATTTATGTGAATCCCATGTCTATTTATATGAGTCTCACATAAATAAATGGTTAAGATTTAAATGGACATAATAGAATAGGGTAATACTGGACAAAAAATCCAGACAAGCGTGTATCGAGGAGCAGACGATTTGCCTGTCAAACAACAATTCTTGTAAGCAGTTTGGTAAAGGCAAGTTAATACTGCTACGCCAGGTAAAAGAATTAAGACTTCTCTCTTTACTCTTGAGTGGAATAGGGATTAGTCATTGTCCTCTGGTGCATCTTTTAGTCTTATTTGATCATAGACCATGAAATGAAGCCCATTGAAAGAAGGGGTCATAAGGTTCAATATGGCATTTTAAGCAATAGACTAATAACGTCGTAATCACTTGTCGATGACATAAAATTGAAAACAGGAACAGGAGCAGAGAATAGAAGATGCAAAACAAAATTTGTCTTTGGCATTTATAGAATTCACCGATCTCTATCGCTTTTCCTCTCGCTTTCAAGGTCTTTGGCCTTGGGTTTTGGTCTTCTCCAATAATTGAGTCCTCCGAGTAATTGTAACTAAAAATATTTTATTTCAATATTTAAAATCAAATTTAATTATACAATTTGACATAAATTAAGTAAATATATTTACAATTTTAATTAAAAAAGAATAAAAGAAACTCTAAAATTATCGACGACACATGAATCGCAATGAGAGGAGTTAGTATAGTTGGAGAGTTTGACCAAACTTCAATCCGTACTTAATCGTTACTTGAGTCAATTCCAACCTTTTTATAACTAGAAAAGCTCGAACTTGTTAAGAATTTATTATTTATAATTAATTTAAAACATATAATAAATAAAATATTTCGTGGTCTTTTAAAACAAACATCTTAAAGAAATTTCTTTAGAATTTGATGGGCAGATATCCAATAAGGAGACTGGTTCAGCCTGATCTTGCTGAGGTTGAACGTCGTTGTTTGGATCCATGATCTGCATGACTCTGGCTATGGAATACCTGCAAAACAAATAACGGCGGGCCGGGAGTGGATTCCCCGGAGGCCCTTCCGACGCTCAAGTCAGTTTCTTTGTGTAGGTTTTGGCTGCTGAAAGTAGAGAAAAGTAGGGTTGTAACCTCGTACCTGAATTATGGTAGAATAGTACGTTATATATGCCGTGGATGCTAGGTTTACGTAGATCTTTGTGTTTGCTTGGGAGTCTAACTCCTGATGGGCTAAACGGGCCGTGGACGTATGAAGATGGGCCTGGGCCTAGCACAGCCGACCTAACCACAAACATTTCACGTCTCTTTCTAAGAAAGGTAGATCGTAATCTATATTAGTTGGCTAACAATTTCTTATAAACAAATATCGACTCTAAAATTAAATTGTTCCGTTAAAATTTGAAGTTTATAATGTAATTTTAATAAAAATTATCTTAATTCTTATAAAATTGAATATTTTTAATCTATCATTTTTGTTTTATTGATACTTTATAGAAATTAGTTTTAATTTCATTGATGTCATTTGATTTTTTATATGACATAATTTAGTTTACAAAATAACATTGTCTTATCAATAATTAATTTTTTAGTCTAATCTACATCAAACTTAGGTAAGTTCTGTCTTTTTATTTTTGATACGTGGGAAATTTGCAGTAGACTCTACTCTATGCAATCCCAAAACACGTTTAAGTTTAGAAAGAAGTATGTTTCCAGAGTCCTATTAAGTAACACATCATCACAGACCATTAAGTTCTGGCTAGTGACTACCTTTATTTTATATTAATTCACAACTATGAGAGAGTAGAGATGGAAAGATCAAATCCATGGTATTTTCCGAACTTGCTATATCAGTCGCTTGTGCTTGTACCAGGATATGGCCATGACATACAGGAATATAGTCCCTGCGGTTCCTCCACCAACAGTCCATAGAAACTTGGGCATTCCTGTCTGTACCGATTCCTTGAACAGCGCGATCCTGACGTTCATGCCCAGAACACCACAAAGCACAATGAAAGCAGTGAGCGCTAGATTTGCTGTTGTCATCATTACCCCCATTCGCAACAGTTGATTCTGTTTGTCATCTAGCATTATGTTCACGTAATCCTCTGTGTCATCCACATACTCCCTCAGCTTCACCATACAGAACAAGATATTAGACCAGCATAAATTCGTAGCATTCTGAAAAAGAACGTATAGATTAGAGCATCAGTTACAGAGCTTAATGCCCTTCGTTCACGATTCCTTCCTAATGCATACTTGCTGACTATATGAAGCAATGCGCATGACATAAACTGCATTAGCTTGACATCTTTTGTGTTGATAAACAAATAATAAGTGTAAGAAATGCCTTGAATTCAGTCGGTACATAATTAAGCAAAACTGAGAATGGAGACTCGCAAGAAATCGAGTTGTATACCGTAGATAGCTTGTTCAATATGCCATCAACTTGTACAAAGTATGTCTCCAACAGCATTTCAAGCTCCTCTACATTTAAATGCTTGCCAATAACACTATGACTGCAGCTAGTTTTAGTCCCATGGCCGTCCCTGATATGTTTATTGTACATATTGTCCTCCGGTCTGTCAGCAACATTGATCTCATGCCTAGTAGAAGTTCCATGAACTTGCAACAAGTCTTCAGCATGAATCCTGAATCAATAATTAATACAACGATATTATCATTGTGAATTGTCATACAAAATGATCTGAGAAAAAAAGGAAAAAGAAAAGAATGGTGTTAGTACTGGTCCTCGAAGATAGTGTGGAGATCTGTATCATTAACGTCATCCCCCTCATTCAAAGTGGAATTAGAAGAGTCTTCAAGCTGTTGTTGAACTAGTTTTTCCGTTAGATACATTTCAGCCATGTCCACATCATCATCCAGTAAGTGCTCCAATTCATCCCTAACCTGAGAGATATACGAGCATTCAATTAGGCATTCAATTTTGCGTTAATTAAGTCTAGTCAAATTCATTCAATCATAAGCACAATTGCAGGAAATTCTTAATCAAATCTCTCCAGATTAAAGTCCTCAACCTTTTGAACTCGGCCACTTATATCAACCAAACGGTTTTTAATTTGCCGCACATGTTCTAAATTGAGAGTACTAATCTTCGAAGTCAACTTATCCAATGTAGGGTAGGCCTCTTCTTCAAGTGCCATAGCCTTGTGGAGAAATCAGAAATAATGAACAAGAAATAGAGTTGTAATACCATAGCATAAGCTAAAAATTATGCAAATTGAAGCTCTCAACACAGAGAAAATGTCAGTACCGCTCACCTCAATATCCAAGCTGCTGCAAGCAGCCTCAATACATGCCTCCAACGTAACAAACTCAAACGGAAGAACCTTACTTGACACATCTCGTTTTTCAGGACCCTGCAGAGATCTTGTAGACCCTCCCCGGAAACTTTTGGACCTCGTGACTTCTATTGGACGTGTCTCGTCCTGAGCACATCAAAATTTGCCGTTCTGAGTCAAACACTACACTGAGTATTTATAATACCTAGCTCTTACACGTAACAGGTTAAAAATCACTGCCATTACCTTAACTGATATCGTTGATTTTGGTCTGACAATTCATGTAAAAAGGAACTTACTAGGATTTTGGTCGCCTCGTAATGACTCGTCAATCTCCTACGCAACTCCTCCACAAATGAAACAACAGAAGGGTCCTTGGAGTTCGACAATAGAACCTCATGAGCAGTGATGATAGCTTTGATGTGCTCCAATTTGATAACAATCGCTCTCTCTCGACCCAACACAGTGGACGGGTACGACAGAAGCGGGTCAAGGATACGAAGATCACGTGCGGGCAGTCCAGTACGTCGCATGGTGGCGTACTTTCCTTCCTCCAACACGTGGGACAGTCCTGATGAGTCCAACAACAGCCATGCCCGGACTCCGGTTCCTTTTTGGCGAACGGCAAAGGTCGCAGCTCTGTTGATCATTATGTGGTTGCATATGGAACTGTTGACTTAGGAAAAGGAAAGTGGTAGGTTATACATGGCTATGGTGGCAATGGTGAAGGTGACAAATGGACTCATGTGAACTTGGGGAGGAAGTATAGGCTATAGCAGTGTAAGTGGCAGTTTAAAGTGGACTTTTTTACGGGAGGCTTATTAGTTATTATATGAAAAGGTAGCTATTTAATTATTGATAGCATGCGGGACGGAGTTAGGTGGGCAGTGGTGCACTAGGTCCCACATTTAAGATTATTAAATAATTATATATATACATATATGTATATATATGTATTAGGACGGGATTATTTAAAGATTGGTGGTGCGCTGGGCTCCTTAAAATTTAAAAATTAAATATTTGAGCCTTCTATCTTAAATTCCTGACTTCGTCAGTAATAACATGTTATTAACCATCTTGTCCTTAACTGGCTAACATTTTGGCAGAGGAAAAAGTGAAAAAAAATGTCATGAATTTTAGAAAGTGGGAAATTCTCTGAATTTGGATTGTCCATACACGATTAATTTGGATCATTTGAAAGTCTATAAATAGCTTCTTCTTATAGCTTACTACAAAAATTTTATTTCTTTATGCGAAATTTAGATAAAAAACTTGCCATCTCTTTAACACCTTCACCCTATTCATTTTATTGAGACCTAATTACTTTTATCAGTACATTTTGAGGGTAAAAGTTGTTGGATCATCATTCCTCATATTGAAATGACGAAGAAGTTTAAGATTAATGACTATGTAGACAGGACGGAGTCATGTTACAAGGGAGCCCTCCTTTCAAATATATTTTTTTTAAAAATTACTTATATAATTAAAATTTTTAAAATTACAAATATAAGTAGCCTTTCTTTAAAAAAAATTCCTATCTTCTCTTCTCTTCAACTCTGCACGCACAGCCCTCCTTCGCTAGATTGAAAATGCCTCCACCCTCCAGGCTCCATTTTGGCCATCTCATGGCCTCCCCTTAGAATTGAGTCTAGCTCCGTAATATAGATATTAATGGTTATGTAGATAGGATAAGTCATATGGATTATTTCTATATTCAACCACTTTCCTCTTCAATTATGAGGGGGACAAATATTTAGACTCATAACGTTAATATCTATTATAATAGTTTAAAGTGTAGGATGAAAATCCCGTTAAATAAGAATGACAACGGGTTGGAAATTCAGGCCTAAAATTTGCCAAGCTCAATAGGCCAAAGCTTGATAAGGTTCGATCAGGCACAAAATTTTCAAAATTTTTAATTTTAATTTAAAAATTGAATTAATTAATAATTAAGGATAAAATTATAAGACATCTCTATGATTAATGCAACCCAAGAGGCCAAGACAATCATAAAAATACATAGAAAACACCGAAAACAAAAGAAAAATTGGACTTACATTTGGTGGGATTGTCAGGCTTTCCGCGTTGAGGAGTTTTCCATCAATGACAAAGATTCACCGAGCTTTTCAGGACTAGAGGAGGAGGAGGAGGAGGAGGAGGAGGAGTCAAATAAAATGAAAGATGAAAATGAAATTTCTTAAGAGGAGGACTAGGTTGCCCTGCATGTGTATGTGTCTAGAGAGTGGTGTCAAAGAAAAAGATTATTATCTAGCCTAAATGACGTTTTACACAGCGTAAAATGATGTTGTTTAATATTTTTTAATACGTAAAGTAAAATGATAAACAAAGAACAAGTTAGAGTTCGAGTCAGGTCAAGTTAAGTAGAAAGACCCAAGTCTAAGCTCGACCTCGACCTAGAGCTCAGTCAAATCAGACTAGGCCTATTGACTTCAGGCTAGACTTAGGTTAAGCCCAAGCTTATATGTCAACCTTACTTTTGGGTTTTGCTTCAATGAATACTTTTAGTGGTTGCTTTATTGGCTACTTCAATAGCTAATTCAGTGGCTATTAAAATGACTTCTTCAATGCTTACTTTAGTGCATATTAGGCCATCGTTATCCTCAATTACCTCAATAGGAATCTCTAATATAGGTTCATTTAGTGTACATAATTTGGGATACTTCTCATCATTCAAATACGCCTCAACTTTCTTCACTTTTCTATTATCAATCGTTTACATCAATATCCTAACATCTTTCTGATAGTGGCCTCAAACCATTTTCAAGTTATTCATATAAAAATTTATAGGCGAAATCGCATACCTTAACCTCTTAGCATTAATTATTAAATTAATAATGGTTATCTCATCCACCTCAGTACCAAACAACTAAGATTATTCTTGAATGGGTGTCTTTTGATATCTTTTGATAAAATGCATGCCTATTTTTTATTAGATTCCATTATTTGCCCATATTTTTTTATACTTTGCAGTAACCATTGGCTTTTTATTTTGATATACATATAGTCAAACGTCATCTATTTTGATATACATATAGTAAAACCTCATCTAGATGATCAAGTTCTTTAAAGCCTTTCTCAAATTGTTCATTAATTAAAAAATCATTGATTGCTTAAAAATAACTTTGCCATCATCTAAATTTGCAGCAATAAAGTGAGGATATTTTGGCTTCATCCTCTCATCATCGAAACTTCCTTATAGTCTATCAATTTCTCGTCATCAACGTTAATCATTATCCCCTAAATCAACGTTATGAGCACTTATGAACTAGTCACCTATATTTATTTATTCTTCTTTCTAACCATATTCAAATGTATCATTTGCAATTTTTTGCAATTTTTCATAAGAGTAGCCCAACTCACTAAAATTTGTTAACTTTCTATTATTATAAGTTAGGTCTTCTGAATCATTTAATGCTTCGGGTCTTCTTCAAATACACCTAAACTTTCTTCACTTTTCTATTTTCAATCATTTGCATCAATATCCTTACATTATTATTGTAGTGGCCTCAAATCATCTTCAAATTATTCATATAAAAATTTATAAGTAAAATCTCATGCTTTCATATACCTTAACCTCTTAACATTAAGTATTAAATTAACTGAAGTTATTTCATCCACCTTAGTACCAAAATAATATATTTTTCCACCTTCATATATCATGCTTAGTTTGAACTTGACATATACTATAAAACACTGAAACCAAATTCTCAGGAAATAAATAGCTATTATTTCTCAACTAGTACCTATAACAATATTATATCAAAATCTAATAGAAGGTTGATAATGAGTATGGATAAACAAATTTAAATATAAGCGCGCATTTAAATATAAGAACGCCAAACAACCCATGTTGATAAGAACAAAAGTTGCATTAAATTAGCAAGTTATGTATATTACATCTAGAATTTTGATATGATCACTTCAAAGCACAAATTTTTAGAATCCAAACACAAAATTCAAAGAAATATTTATTTATGAAAATAATGTATTCCTCTATTTGAAAATCATACCTCACCTTAGCCATTCTATTTGAAAGTTATGTGGCATTAATAAATTTCACTTATCTATGTTAAGTTTATGGAATCATGTGAGATAGCATCCAATATGTAGTCATTGCCTAAACTTGGTAACATGTCACCTAAGCTTTCCTTACGTGAATGATTAACTAAGAAATCTAGATATCATGAAGCAATATAACTTCATTACCACTAACCTTAGTTGAATTTTTTGATTTGATGTTATAGGAGCGCTTTGTAAGCTAGAACTCAAATTAAAAGATCTCATATCATAACTTGAAAAATCTTAAAAATTCTAATCGTTTTTACTTGAGTATAAAACATAGATCAAATAAGAGTGGGAATAAGATTAAAAATTCCATTATATTTCTTCTAAAATGATGCTATTTGAATTGGATTCAAATGTTTATATTTTCCACACAAAATTCAGAATAATTAAACATATATTGTAATCATACCAACATAAAAATCAATATTAGACTTTAAAATACTACAAAGTTGCATAAAGGTAGAAAATAATATTGATTCTATACTATTAGCCGAACCCATCAAATCATTTGCACTCATTAGGCTTTGCCTATATTGGAGTGTTACTTAAGAATAAAGGAAAGAAGTAAAAAGAATATGATTAAGTCTAAATATCATTCTTAAAGAATAAAGATATAAAAATTTTCAATTTTCTAACAAATGCATCCAAACCCCTAAATTGAAAATTCTAATTGAAGCCTTAACCCTATCGCTATATTTCATAAAGCAAAACAAAAGCAACTACCCTACAAAGGCTTAAAAATAAGGATCTTGACATCAATCATCTCTCTTCAAGTTGTCTCGATAATTTCCTCTAAAATTGAGATTAATTTAAAGTTGAAAGGACTCCTTAAAGCTAAATCTCCCCACCCTTTTCTCCTTGTGCAGCATCAAATAAAACAAAAATTACCTTTAGACTTGAGTAAAAGAATGAAATCATGTTGGTTGGCCAATCCACAAGTTGTTATTTGTTACATAGCACAATCATAGTTGTTGTACCATATAACACCATCAAATGTTGTTTTAACTCTCTCTATTATGTTTCTAATGGAGAATGATGTCAGGGAAAATAGGTGAATCAATAACTAAAACTTAGGGTGAGAAAGATAGTTTTTAAAATTTAGTAATTGAAGTGAAAAATCCAAATTGATAGGAGAGAACAAGTGGAAGCCCGCTAAAACACAATTTCAAAGTATCACTCTCCCCACTTGAATGAACTTGTGAGGAAGTAATAAACCCAAAACAAAATACAAACCATAGAACCAACAACAACAATGTAAAATAAACATAAATCAATAACATAAGTGACATGTTATTTTACATGGAAAATCTCCTTAAATCAGAGATTAAAAACTACAGGACCTAAAAGCCTATATCATAACTTCACTATGATCAAATAGAGGTCACAAAACCTATTCCCAAGCACCAAAAATGGGTACACAAAACCTTAATAATATCATAAAGAAATAATAACAAGAGAAAAACATAAAAAGATAAACCAAATAGAGGATGAACTTTCGAAAAGTAGGATTTAACTATTAAAAAAGCTAACTAAAGGAAAGTAGTAATAGGTTTTGCTCTACATTCTATCCAAATCTAAGCCAAAATTAATGAAAAATGGTCCCTCAAATGGCACTTGAAGCTTAGTTCGTTGTGTATGTCTGTTGTAATTGCTCTCTATATTTCATGTTACCTTTTTTCTTCTAAGAAGTAGAAACCTTAAATTTATAGGCTAAACATTGACCAAACCATTATGAACTTCTATCAATAATTTGGTTCTTTTTCCATATAGGAAGGGAACATAAAACCCAACAAATGTCCCCTTCCTAACTATATGGAAAGAGTTTCCAAACTAGCAATCAATCAATAAGTTTCAAATTTCCCTCTAAGAAAAGATTTTGTCAATATATCTGCACCACTATTATCAGTATGAACTTTTTGAAGTTCTAGTAACTTTTCATCCAAAGCAATGTGTATCTAGTTATATTTTCATTACAAAGATGAATAACATTTTATCTATCACATTTTAATATATATCTCTTTTATGAAAAGACAAATTCTTGTAGAAACTTTGTCATCCAAATTAGCTCCTTACTTGCTTTAGTAGTAGTTGACAATGTAATACACGTTCGCAACCTTAGTTTGCCAAGCCACTACTCCTATTATAAAGTTAATTAACCTAAAGTAGACTTTCTTAAATTAATATCTATTGCCACATTTAAATCTAAATAATTTATAAGGACTAGACCCTTGCTTTTATAGAAATGCTTCAAATTATATGTACCTTAAAGATACCTTATTATCTAGTTTACTGTCTAATGCTTTCTTCATATATTTAAAAGATACCAACTAATCGTATCAATAATATGAGTGATATGTAGTCTAGTGCATGCCTTGTATATATTAAAATGTGGCTAAAAGAGCATTTTAAACCTTAACATTTACAACAGAATATGCAACAGACCCTAGCATTTTGAAGTGTTCAAATTGAACCCCAGAGCTTTCAAAATATTCAAAACAGACCCTAAGTGGATAGAAAATTTTACAAAGTTAACTCTCCATTAGTTAAATGCCACGTCAATGTTAATGTGGCATTATTTTTTATCTTTTAAATAAAAAGGGCCCCATTTCTATATAACAAGTGGGATCCATTGTCTAAAATGTATAAATGTGGGCCCCATTACCACGTGGAAAGTGCAACCCACTTTTTAAAATGTATAAATAATAGGGCCCACTGTCACGTGGTTGTGGGACCTAGTTTTGGTTAATTTAAAAAATTAATTATGTAGCAATGGAAAACACTTTCTATTTTAAAAATAATAATAAATTGACAGGACATTTAACTCACTGGGATTTAACTCCACCAAATTTTTAATTTATTTAGAGTTTGTTCTAAATGTTTTGAAAATGTTAGGGTTCAATTTGAACTTTTCAAAACGTTAGGGTTCAAGTTACATTGTGTTGTAAACGTTGAGGTTCAAAATGGCTTTTTGGCCATTGAAATACTAATTATTGATGTAATAAGGAACTTTCTCTACATATCTTCTTTCTCACTCTCATTTGAAGGAACTTGTTTATTACTTAATCTAAAGTGTGAAACAAGAGGAGTACTTACTACTTTTAGCCTTATCTATATTGAATCTTTAAAGTACTTTCTCAATGCACTTCTCTTGTGATAACCATCATCTTTTGGCTTCTGTGTTATGGATGATCCTTATACCAAAATTTTTTTGGCCCCAAGTATTTTAAAGTAAAAGACTTACTGAAATGTTGCTTCAACTTGTCAAGCTTGGAAGCATTTTGGTCAACAATAAGCATATCTCCAATATAGAGCAATAAAATGATAAAATCATTCTCAAAGATTGCAGGAGTACACAATGATAAAAAATAATCTTCTTGTATCCTTGCTCCCTTATAACATACTTGATATATGCATAATTAGCCATTTTTATACTGCATATTTGATGTTTTTTTGCTTGATATTTTATACTTTTATTATATATTTGGTGCTTAATTTTCTTCAAGTGTGTTTATAGAGTATAATTGCCTTTATGGACTTAAAGAGAAGAATTCAGATGAAAAAGTGACATAAAATGAAGATTTGAAACATAGAAAGAATACATGGCCATGCATAAATTCGAGTACTTCTCTCAAGCCATGCAAATTCGTTAATTCTGAAGATTTTGGTTATACATGGTTTGATGAACGTACATGCATCAACCCATGCATTTACAAAATCCTAAAATTTCTATAAGAAGACGTTTTCAGAGGCAAAAAGGGGGCATATGCATACAAAGGTGTTCTTAAACTCTTAGAGGTGACTCAAGGGGTGATTTTGATATAAAGAAATGGAAAACACTAATAATTCATTGAAATATCCAAGAGGATACAAGATCAAACCTTTACTTGTAAGAATATTTGATAGGAGATAAAAATCGAGATTTAGAATTATGAACCCTTTATTTTCTATTCATTTTTTCTTTCCGTTACTGTTTGATTTCATTTTTTATCATGTTTAACTAAATTCCTTTAGTGTCTAGGTTAGATGAACCCTCTGTTTATGCTTTAACATAATTTGATTCTTTTATTAATGCAATTGGTTTGATTGATATATTATGACTCAATTATAATATGATTTCATAATATGGAGATTGAGAAGTCCTGAATAAATCTATCATAATTGGAAGAAGTTGATTGCAACCCTAGAGATAGGATGACATAAATCCTCTGGATTCGGGTCAAACCTAATAGAGAGATTTCAGAGGATTTACAAATCAGTAAAGCAATCCTATAAAGTTTAACCTGACTAATTCGGTTGAAAACCTTAGAATTAGTTGTTATTAAACTTAAGAGAGCTATTAGCATACTATAGGAATATTTCCACGTTCTAATAAATCAGTAAAACAATTGCATAATAAAAGATTAACCAATTAAGGGTTTTTAGGGAGATTCAAAATCTAGATACTAAGTTGTGATATCAATAGTTTTCTAAGTAATTTCTTATTTCTTTGTTCTTTATTTACTGCCTATTTATCTTATTTGGTTAAATTTTATTTTCTTTAAATTAAAAATCACAATCAAATTCGTATACTAGATAATAGGATAATGGTAACTACTAGTAATCATTGTCTTCGTGGGATTAACTCGTACTTCTTGATACTAGCTACAGCTACACTGTTCACTTGTTATTATTTCATAATTGAATAACTTAATTTAATTCAATCAGGTTTTTTGCGTCATTGCTAGGGATAGTGATATTAGGAAAACCTTAGTTTTATTAATCTAGTCATTGCTTTAGTTTCTTTTGTTTTACTTTAGCTTTTTTTTTTACTTTACACTATTTTATTTGTTTAGCTTTTTTATTTTATTTCTTTAGTTTAGACTTAGACTGTTGGACCCTGCTCTTTTAGTGGGATTTTGAATTATAAAATTGACATTAAATGAGAAATTTGTGGTGAATTATTCTTGTGCAAAGAAAGAGAAAAATTCAAGAATGGGGATTGTTATATGAGATATGTGAATTTAGCAAGATGAGAGGGTATATGTTAGGATGCTTTTGTTATAGATGTTTATGATTAATTATGACCTAAAAGGGTGTTTTGAGTTTAAATGGAATTGATGGTGAATAAATTGCTTTAAATGGAGTTGAAAAGTAAGAAATAAATAGTGAAAGTGTGAGAATTTGGAGAATTAAGAAAGTTTGAC
>JAOTBA010000204.1:31618624-31635516 GCA_025629845.1 Erythroxylum squamatum | reverse complement strand
GCCGTGAACAGAACGTACTACACCTTCCCGCATAGCGGTCCGGTGTAGCCGTGAACTTATGGGAGTCCGAAATCGGAACTCCAGTGCCACTAGCGGGCAGGCGGAAGAAGCCTTTAAAAACGAGACAGTGCACTGACTCTAACTTATGGGACCTAACCAAACCCACATAACACATATCACACTCGACAATCGAATTGCCCGGAGGCACATTTCGAAAGCTTTATTTTTCATATCTTGCCATATTCGAATATACAGTCATTCACAAATGTCACAAATTCACATAGTAAAATGCGCAATCATCCACAACAAGGAATGCAACAATTTTTCATAATTTATTCATAAATAATGAATTTCGTAAATTTCATCAATTTTTATCAAATTATCAAAAACGATTGTCGTAATTTTTCCAATCATTCTAAAACCTCAATTCTTTATTTTTCGAAAACATAAACAATAATTTTTCAAAACCTTTCTCAATCTTGATTTTTTTTCAAAAAATCATACAAAGCTTATAATTCAAAAATATAAATACATTACCCACCTCAAATCCTTGCTAGAACTTTGTCCCAAGCATCAATTCTCCAAAGTCCTTCTTCTTTCCTCAATTTAAAAATTTCCTAAGTCATAATCATCCAAATTCAACATCATAATTAGCATAATCCTCAAAATTAACTGTAGGAAACCCAAAATCATCATTTTTCTAAGCTATCTAAAGCAAGAATTTCTAAAATCCCCAAATCACAAAAATTGACATAAACCCTAATTCACAATATCCAAAATTTAACCAATTACATCATGCTATCTCCAAAATTGAGCTTAGGAAACATAAACCTATAACATTTCCAAGGTATCTAAACTAAGAACTCATCAAAATCTCAAAACTCAAAACTTTCTCTTACCTCTTTCCTCCTCCATTTTCGGCACTTTTGGACTCCATAGGAAGCTTTCATCTTCTTCCTCACTTTTCCTCTTGCATCATCTTCGAAATCCTCCTTACAAGCTCAAAAATATCGAAACTTAGCATTCCATTCTTCTTCTCCTCCATAACCGAACATGCTTCTCTCCTCTCCTATTCTTTCTTTTGTTTCTTTCATTTTTTCCTTCTCATTTTCGTGTAAGTGTCGGGCTCCTCTATAAGAAAAACGACAGCCCACTTAAATCCCTTGTCATGTCATTAAATGAATGAGGAAAGACTCAAATGCCCCTCCATCAAAGCCTTCTTCCTTAAGTCCTTAAATGGACTTCCCAATATGCCCCTAACATTCATTTTTAAAACATACTTACTTTAGGACAATTTTCTCACCATCCAATTGAAGAAATTTGCCAAAACTTTCTTCTAGAGAAATGTTCCTTATTGTCTTAATTTCATAATGCCACCAAAATCATTAAATTCGGTGTACTACACCAAGAGTTATGCTCCAAACATCTCGGACTGTCATTGTGCTAACACATTTTCTAGCACTTTATTTCCATCCAAAAATTGACATTCTTAAAGACAAAATTGAAACTCAATTTCTTCATAACAATTGTAGCCCTATTTCTCTCATTTAATCCAAATCAAGAATCAGATCGATCGGAGCTCTATAGCTCAAGATATCACCAAAACACTGAACCATGTTCTTCTGCTCTTACAAAATCTAGCCTAAAAACTATTACTGACTTCACTTCAGAAATTGAAAATCTTAGAGGCTAAATTATCGTTCGGCTCTTTCAGATAACTTGTAGATCCATGTCTCTAGTTTAATTTGCAATAAGAATCAACTCAATCGGAGCTCTACCGATCGAGATATCACCAAAATACTGAACGCTGTTCAGAACTTTTACAACCGATCAGCTCACTTTGATCTAATCAATCTTTCTCAGTTTAATATCAAATCCGATCAATCTGGTATGGAAAGATAGAAAAATGTCTTAGGAATCCAACGCTCCAAAATCAGATCGATCGGATGTCGGACGAAAAAGATATGATCAAAAGATTGGAGAGAGGTCGGTCGGCCACAAATCAGCCGAGCGGCAGAGATCAAAGGTCGGTCAGCCAAAACAAATAGGCCGAGCGATCAACAAAGAGAGAAAAGGTCGCTCGGCCAAAACAAATGGGCCGAGCGATCCACAAAGAGAGCGAAGGTCGCTTGGCCAAAACAAATAGGCCGAGCAATCAACAAAGAGAGAAAAGGTCGGTCGGCCAAAACAAATCAGCCGAGCAACAACAAAGAGATCAAAGGTCGGTCGGCCTAAACAAATCAGCTGAGCGATAATAAAGAGATCAAAGGTCGGTCGGCCAAAATAAATCAGCTGAGCGAACAAGCTGAGCGCTCGCGAGCGCTGAGCAATCAGATGGGCTGAACTATCGTGGAAGAGAGGTCGGTCAGTCGACAAGGATCGATCGGCCAATCGACAAGGCAAAAGGGTCGATCGGCCAAAAACAAAGATCGGTCGGTTGACCAGCACCTGATCCGACCCTCAAACTTCTACCACTCATAACTTTTGACCCCTTACTCCAACTTTTACAAACTTGATATCGATCAAAAGCTTAAAGGAAACTCTACAACTTCTATAAAGAACTTAAAAACCAGATCGGTCTCTAAAGGGGTCGAAAATCCACACAAAGGTGGCTAGTCGATCAGCTCACCTAAACAGCATCAGCACTTCCAAACCTTATATCTTTTCACTCCCTCGTCCAAAAAATTCCGTACTTTACATCAATGTAAAGATAAAAATATCATCTAAAAATTTCTTGAAGAACGTAATTACAAATTCAACCTCTAACTAGGTCAAATTTCCAACAAAGTTTCAGCCAGATAATTAGTCAACCTACACTACAACCAACTTCACAATTTCATATCGTCCAATTCTCACATCCAAAAATTACATACTATATATCATTTTAAAGCTGTACAAATTCTCTACAACTTTCCTGTCGACCATTTACTCCAATTCAAACCACATCAATCCGGCGATTGGCCTCAAAATACTGCACACACAAATCTATACTTAATAGCATTTTTCCAAAACAAAGCCAAATACACTTAACTTCAAAAACTCATAACTTTTGATCCCGATATCGAAAAATATCATACTTTATGGCTACGGAAAGCTCTCAACATAATTTACAAGTTTCCTGCAGATCATTTTCTCAATTTAGGCCTAAATCAAAAAGTCAACTATTTACCCTAAAAAGTCAAACTTTCCTAATTTTTCATATTCTCACACTTTTCCTCTTTATTTCTTGATTTTCAAATTCTATTTCAATCATCTCCTTTACTTAAACTTTCATGAATCATACAAATCTACTCAAATCTCAAAGTCATCAAAACCCATCAATTTCTTTTCTCATCAATTTCCTTAAAGCATAATTACATCTATTACACAATTCATATACAAAAACTCTCATTTAAATTCATTTTAATATTTCTAATTCTTACCAAAAGTTCGGGGTCAAACAATATGGGATCAAGGGCGGTAAATTTTTTGCTTAAGAACTTCCCCCTACAAAGATTGCAAAGCTATGGAATGACATCTTGTCATACTCCTAAATTAAAAGTGAATCATTGTATGATATCTAAGAGAGATTCAAGGAGATGCTCAGACGATGCCGTCATCACGGACTACAATTATGATTGCAAATCCAAACTTTTTATAATGGGCTAAGTCAAAGTATGAGGTAGTCAATTGATGCAGTAGCTGGAGGGACATTGAACAATAAAACACCTAAAGAGGCCTAAAAGTTTATTGAAGATATAGTCATGAACAATTACCAGTGGTGCTCAGCTAGAGCACGAACTAATAAGTCAGCAGAAATTTATGACATGGTTGTGGTGGCATAGTTGGTAAGCCAAGTGGAAGCCTCAAGTAAAAAGATAGACATATTAACTATTGCTCTACAATAAGGGTTTATGCAGAATGAAGCATATAAGTTAGATCACTAAGGACAAGAGTGTTTAGAACATTAAGGACAAGAGTGTTAACCCGCTAAGCCTAAACATGTGGATTATTTGGGGAACACTTTAAAACCTTGAAACAATTCGTACAGTAATACGTATAATCCTTGATGGAGGAACCACCCCAACTTCTCATAGGGTAATAAAGGATAATAAAGAAACAAGCCTCCAATTGGATTCCAGCAGCAAGCATCACAATATAAGAAGCTGAGTATGGATGAAATGATACTGAATTTATTCAAGAATCAGGAGTGAAACATCAGAGACAACAAATGTCTAGATGTAACTTAAAAGTGCAACTCGACTAACTGACAACAATACTAGCTGAAAGGCAAACGAGAAATCTGTTAAATACCACAAAACTAAACCCTAATAAGCACGTAAAGGTGGTCTTACTTAGAAGTGGGAAGGAGTTACAAGGAGATGCCAGACCCCAAAATGAAGAGGAGGATTATGAGAAAAGTCAAGAGAAGATCAAAGATGTAGAGACTTCTCCTAAAGGAAAGGCATTCCAGCCCACCATACCATACCCAACAAAGTTAAAGAACGATCACATGGATAAGTAATTTGGTAAATTCCTCAAGTTATTTAAACGACTTCATATTAATCTACCACTTGTTAAAGCTCTATCATTTAATGAGCCAGATTTGTTAAATCTTCTAGGGGAATCATTGAGGATGTATTAGTAAAGGTTGACAGGTTTATTTTCCTAGTTGACTTCGTTATACTTGATATGGATGAAGATGTAGAAATACATTTAATTTTAGGAAGTCCCATCCTAGCTAGAGCTAAAGCTAGAGCCATTATCAATATTAGTGATGGTAAACTAGTTCTTAGGGTGGACAAAGAAAAGGTAACTTTTAAGATATCTGATGCTATAAGATGTGCTCTTGAGTGTGATAATTCCTCTTACATTATTGATGCTAATGATTCTATAAATTCATATATTATGCAAGAATATTATGTTTAATGACATGAAGGAATTCTCTATGACTCAAGACGAGGATGAACATGAAGATAATAAACTCTTCATGAGGATGAAAGAAGTTGAGGAACTATACAGAAACCTAGAGATAAGGTTAAAACCCCCCATTGAAGAACTACCAGAGTTGGAGTTGAAGACACTCCCTTATCATCTGGAATATGCATTTCTTGAAAAGAACTCAAAATTACCAGTAATTATCACATTAACTCTAGAGGTGGCAAAAAAGGAAAAGCTTTTGAATGTGCTTTAAGGAACATAAATGTTCCATTGTATGGAAGATCTCCGACATTAAAGGGATCAACCTTTATTCTTACACACACAAAATTTTAATGAAGGATGAGTTTAAAGTGGTACAACCTTAAAGGAGGTTGAATACAAACATAAAGAATGTGGTAAAAGTTGAGTTAATTAAACTCCTAGATGTTGGAGTGGTTTACCCTATTTTTGATGGTCCTTAGATGGGTCCTATGTAGGTTGTGCCAAAGAAAAGAGAAAGGACGACATCTCCAATGAAAAGAATGAGCTGATCACAAGAAGAACGGTCACTGGATGGAGAGTGTGCATCAACTACAAGAAGTTGAATGATACAACTAGAAAGGATTACTTCCTTTTGCTTTTTATAGAGAAAACGGTGGAATGACTAGCAGGAAATAAGTACTACTTCTTCTTAGACGGAATTTCGAGCTATCTTCAAATCTTAATTGCTCAAATTCACATATCCCTACAGCTTGTTCGCCTACCAAAGGATGTCATTTGGGTTCCACAATGCACATGTTACATTTCAAAGGTGCATGATGGACATATTTGATTATCTAATCGAGGTCATAATAGAGGTTTTTTTTAGATATTTTTCTATTTTTGGTGATTCGTTTGATTTGTGCCTCTATAATTTAGAAAAATTGTTAGAAAGATGTGAGAAGACAAATTTGGTGTTAAATTGAGAAAAAATGTCACTTTGTAGTGCAAGAAGGTACAGTCCTAGGTTGTAAAATTTCTTACCGGGGGATTGAGGTAGATAAGACCAAAATTGAAGTTATAAAGAAGCTACCAACCCCCTCCTTAGTCAAGGTAATAAGAAGTTTCTTAGGTGACACGAGCTTTTATAGAAGATTTATTAAAGACTTTTCAAAAATTGTCAAGCCTTTAACCAAGTTATTAGAAAAGGAAATACCTTTCATATTTACTAAAGAATGTTTAGTTGCGTTTAACATTCTAAAAGAAAAGTTAATTAAGGCCCTAGTTATTATTGCACTAGATTGGATTTTACCCTTTAATCTAATGTGAGATACAAGTGACTTTACAGTAGGTGCAGTACCTGGATCGTAGAAGGACAAACATTTTCGGCCAATCTACTACGCTAGCAAGACTTTGATAGATGCTTAAAAGAATTATATGATGATGGTAAAAGAGTTGCTAGACGAGGTTTTTGCGTTTGACAAATTTCCATCTTATTTATTATTTTTTAAAGTTGATGTGTATACTAACCACTCGACATTGAAATACTTGCTGAAAAATCAAATACTAAACATTGGTTAATTAGATGGATTCTACTGTTATAGGAATTTGATTTAGAGATAAAAGATTATAAAAGGATTGAAAATCTGGCAGCAGACCATCTATCTCACGTGGAAAATCCAAATTAGAAAGAACGCATTGAAGATGCCTTCCCAAAAGATTGCTTCTATAACATGGAGGAGGTAAGTGAAGCTGAGACCCTTGGTTTGCAAATATTGCAAATTATCTTGTATCTAAAATCTTGCCAAAAGGTTTGTCTTATCAGCAAAAGAAGAAATTCTTTATTGATTTGTGAGATTATTTATGATAAGATCAATATATGTTTCATATCTGTGTATACAAAATAGTGAGGAGATGTGTACCTCACTCTGATGTGTGGAATATCTTACAACACTATCATGCTAAACCCACTAGAGGGCACCATAGTGCAAATAGGACAACTCAGAAGATCCTAAACTTGGGTTTTTAATGGCTGTCAATTTTTAATGATGTCTAAAAGTATATAGCTTCATGTTATAGATGCTAGAGATTAGGTAGTGTTTCTCGCTGGAATGATTTACCCCAAAATTTCATTCTAGTATGTGAAATATTTGATGTATAGGGGATTGATTTCATGGTTCTATTTCTAAGTTTAATAGATATATCCTAGTTACTGTTGATTATGTTTCTAAATGGGAGGAAGCGTAAGCTTTACCCACAAATGATGCTAGGGTTGTTGTGAAATTCTTTAAGGGTTTATTTTCTCATTTTTGGTACACCTAAGGTGATTATCAGTGATAGGGGTATGCCTTTTTGCAATGTGCAGTTTGAAAAAGTGTTTAAAAGGTATGGAATTAATCATAAAATTTTCACCCTATATCACCCTTAAATTAGTGATCAACTCAAGGTATCCAATAGGGATTTAAATTGAATTTTAGAGAAGACTTTAAAGCGTCAAAGGAAGAACTGGTCAATTAAATTAGATGATGCTCTATGGGCTTATAGGACAATGTATAAGACACCTATTAGCACTACACCCTATAGGTTGGTTTATGGAAAAGAATGTCATATGCCAGTTGAGTTGGAACATAAAGCGTATTGGCTATTAAACTCATAAATTTTGATTGTCAAAGTACAGGTGAAAAGAGGAACTTCCAAATTAGTGAACTGGATGAATGGCAACTGATGGCTTATGAAAATTTTAAAATCTATAAGGAAAGAACACAAAGTTATCATGACCGAATGATTAAGCAATCACAAGAATTTAAGGAGGGAGATCAAGTCACTTGTATATCTCCCGCCTAAGATTATTTCATGGTAAGCTTAAATCAAGATGGTTTGGACCATTCATTGCGGAGAAAGTATTTCAATACAACGTAATCAAAGTGAGTCATCCACACAAGCATAATTTTAAAGTTAATAGCCATTGAGCGAAGTTATATCTTAGAGGTGAGCTTGATGATAGTAATGAAAATATCAATTTAACCAGGCCACCTTGATTATAAAAGATAATTCGAGTGAAAGACGCTAACCAAAGCGCTTTTTGTTAGGCAACCCAAGAATTAAGATTTATTTTTGTTATTTCATTTTCATATTTTATTTCTTAATTAGTTGCTATTTTTATTTCTTTCATTTCCTTTATATTTTGTAAGGATGTAGTTTACTATTGGATGAATAAAAAATCAGAACAAAATTTTCATATTCAGGAAAGTACCATTAAATTTTTTCCCTTATTATATATATTATGTACATTGGGGATAATGTACAACATTAAGTATGTGGAATGGATTAACGAATTTTTAATGATTTCTTTACATTTAGTATAATTTTGGCTATAAAATTTTGTGATCTTGACTTAGTTGAAATTTGTACATAAATACTTTATTTAATTATTGAATATTGATTAATTTGGTATGCAAAAGGATGATAGTTAGAATAAAATTACTTTTATAAGTCATAATTTTAGTATCCATTGAAATTATCAAATTGAATGAAAATTGCATATTATTTACACATATAATACCCATATTTTTTATATTCTTTTGAGCCTAAGAGCGAAATTTCAAAATTTTAAAGCTCTTATTATTCTTTTATATGTGCTATCATGTGTAGTAGAATAATTCTAGAACTTGCTTTTGAGACCATATTTGTTAAATTAGAAGCATTGATGTTATAAAGGCATTTAGATCTAACAATATGTTTCAACCTATTTCTTTGATTACTACCATTCCTATAATTTATCCTTTAGGAATAACCAAGTTGAGCCTTAGCCTTTTTTATGTATTCTACCTACATATTAACCTTTACCCTATTTTTTCTTTGAAGACCTTTTTATTGTTTTGAACCTTAAAGGTTATTTTCATTATTTACTTATTTGAAACTTGAAAATTTTGAAAGGTCCATTATTTCGTTAAGTATGGTCCATGTTGAATGCTCGAAATTGGTTGAAAAAGAGAACAAGCATAAGAAAAAAATTGTGAATTATTATATAGTACTAATAGAGTTGCAACAAAAGGACTTGTGTGTTTTATAAACAAGTTTTGTTGTTAGACCCTGAACGTTTCTCATGTTTTGCTTTGGTGTTTTGGTGGATTAGAGATTATGAAATGGGAAGAATTAAGGTGAAAGTTAAAAGTGAAATGAAAGAAAAAATGAAGTTAAATATGTGTAGTAAGTTGATGAAGGATATGTATACATGTGTATGTTCTGTTATTAGTGCTCATAATTAATCATGGACCATAATTTCTTTATGGATGATATTGATTTGAAATGAAGTTGAGAATGAGGAGTAAATGAAGTAGTAAAGGTGATCTTGGTATGAGTTATGTTAAGGAAAGATTTTGAAACAAATTGGTAGTTAATCTGGAAAATGTTCACTGAGTATGCTTCAGTCTTTTAGCCACAACTTTTTTTCTAGTTATCCAAACAAGATGATTCTTAATTTGGATTAAAATAGAAACATATGGCTACATTTCTTATGAATACATCGAATTTAAATTCTATCTCTAAGAATCTCAAAAATTGTCATGAAGTTGAGAATTGGGTGCAATATATTGGTGGAGGAATGTAAAG
This sequence comes from Erythroxylum squamatum, assembly GCA_025629845.1. Lineage (NCBI taxonomy): Eukaryota > Viridiplantae > Streptophyta > Magnoliopsida > Malpighiales > Erythroxylaceae > Erythroxylum > Erythroxylum squamatum. The sequence continues at coordinate 31,626,027 of JAOTBA010000204.1, read as the reverse complement.
TTCATGTTCTGACTTCAAGGGAAAAACTGAACTAATTTAGACTAAATTAGTCAAAGTTGCCTTCTGGAAACTTGTAGCTTATCTTACTAGCTTTCCAGCGGTACATAGTATGAAATGTTTGGGCATAGTAGTCAAAAGTCATGGTCCTTGGAAGGGGATATGCTTAGGAGTGTTAAAGTTGTATCGTTTGTAAAAGACGCTTCGTCTGTGATGACGTCATTTCGTCTAAGACTTTGCATCATCTTAAGTTGACTTTGCATCGTCTTAAGTTGACTCCATTCGTCTACTTCTCAGCATTCATTTGCTCTGCCTCCGTCTGTTCCGCATTCGTCTGCCTTGTGACATTCGTTTGTTGTTCCGCATTTGTATGCTTGATGGCATTCGTCTGCTCCGCCTTCGTCTGTTCCGCATTCGTCTGCCTTGTTGCATTCATCTGTTTCTCCGCATTCATCTGCTCTACCTTTATCTTTTCTGCATTCTTCATCCTTGTGGCATTTGTCTGCTTTGTGGCATTCGTCTTCTCTGCCTTCGTCTGTTCCACATTCGTCTGCCTTGTGGCATTCGTCTAGTTCTCCACATTCGTCTGCTCTGCCTTTGTCTGTTCCGCATTCGTCTGCCTTGTGGCATTCGTATGCTGTTCCGCATTCATCTACTTGGTGGCATTCATCTGCTCTGCCTTTTTCTGTTCTGCATTCGTCTGCCTTGCGGCATTCGTCTGTTGTTCCGCATTCGTCTGCTAGGTGGCAATCGTCTGCTCCGCCTTCATCTGTTCCGCATTCGTCTGTCTTGTGGCATTCGTCTACTATTTTGCATTCGTCTGCTATTCTGCATTCATCTACTCTGCCTTCGTCCGTTCTACATTCGTCTGCCTTGTGGCATTCGTCTGCTGTTACCCATTCGTCTGCTTTGTGGCATTCGTCTGCTTTGTAGCATTAGTCGGCTCTGCATTCGTCTGCTTTATAGTATTTGTCTGCTTCTCTGCATTCGTCTGCTTTTCCATGTTTGTCAACTTTTCTGCATTCATCTACTTTTTCGCATTCGTCTGCTTTGTAATCACTCGTCTGTTTTTTGTTTTCTCTATAGTTGACCCTTCGCTTCTTCTGTGCACTGTCCTTCTTGAATCGTCTGGTCAAAGTGTTGACATTCTAGATGACAAAAGTTGTAGATCTTGAAGTTTTCTTTCAAACCATGCAAAGAACACCTTAATCTGATATCTGTAGGGAAGTTATGGCAATTTTCCTAATCCTGTATCGTTTGATGATGTCACATCATCTATAAGTGACATCATATTGTCTGTTCCTATTTGAACCTTATAGATGATTGAATTTGTCTTTGAGGTCTTCATGAAAGTTTTAGATCTTGAAGTCTTCTTTTAAACCATCTAAGAATCATCTTGATCCAACATCTATATTGAAAGTTATTCCAATTGTCCCAAGACAGGTTCAATATGATTGAGGACCAAATCTTGTTTGATTCTTTCGGCCATAATTTTGTTATCCGACCTCCAATTGAAGTGATTCTTGAACCCATAGATTCTTAACATATTTTTTTGTCCCTGCATAGAATTTTATGGCATTTGGTATTGATTCAGAAAAGGATTGGTTGAACCAAAGTAAGGGTATCAATTGGAAGAGTGTGAATTGAATGTTTCACTGAACATACTTAGGTATTTTGATGATTTCTAGACTGGTAGAGCTTCGAATGAGATGATTCTTGTTTCAAAAATAAACTAGAGACATGGAGCTACAAATGGTATGAAGAAATTGAAATCTAAGTCAATCCCTAAGACTTTCAATTTGTGGATGGAAGTTGAGTATAGTGTACTATTTCAGTCTAACAACAGTCTAAAATGTTTGGGATACAACTTTTGGATTTCTAAACCAAATTGAATTATTTTTGTGTCATTAGAAACTTAAGACAATGGGAAACATTTTTCTAGAAGAAAGTGTTATGTCAGAATGTTCAAGGGTATTTTTGGCAAGACACTTAAGCATAAAAGTCTTAGGGTATAAATGGAAGGGCAAATTGGGCAATTATAAATCATTAAGGGCATAATTGGAAGAAGAAGTTTGGTCTTGCATTTTAAGAAGAGAGAAGAACAAAAATTGAAGAGAAAAAGAGAGAGTGTCAAGAAGAAGAGAGAGAAATACGAAGAGAAGAAGAAGAGAAGGAGAGAAAGAAGAGAAAACGAGCTAGGGTTTCAATTGTGTTAGTCTTCAAGAGAGATTTTGGAGTTGTTCAAGAAGAGAAAAAGGTTGAGGAAGAAAAGAGATTCCCTTTGAGCCAAAGATCCCTTCATTTGGTGAAGAATGAAGGTAACATCATTTTGAATCTTTTGAATTTTTGGAAGGATTTTAGTTCATAGAGTTTAGAAAATACTTGGGTTTAAGTATTCTAAAACCAATTTTAGTGATTGTGCTTTGAGGGATTTTCAATTGAAAACCCTATTGAGTGGGATTTTTGATATTGTATAAAGAGATCAAAAGAGGCAAGAGCAACAAGAGAAGAGGCATTTTGAGCAAGTCTATAAGCAATGAAATTAAGCCACTAATATTTTCTTTGAATTAAGAAAGTTTAATGTTTCCAATTGCATCATAAGTGCTGCATTTATTGCTTTTGAATGATTTAAGAATGTGCTGCATATTTTGTATATGAATTTTGTTTGATTTAAAAAATTATTTTGAAAGGAAATGTGCCTTTTTGGGCAATATGTTTTACAAGTCATGAAATATGTGTTATATGATTTTGTGGTGGTCCCCTAAGTTAAGTCACATGCACGTTGACCAAATTAAAGGCTTCTCTCGCCTGCCTGCTAGTGGCATGGAGCTCCTTCATAGACTCTCATAAGTTCACGGCTACATGGGACCATTAAGTGGAAATGTGTAGTACGTTCTATTTTTGGATCTACCCGAACCATTATGATGTGCTTGTGTGTTTATGTTATGTGAATAATTTTGATGCATTCATGTTTTGTAAATTGTGAATTTGACTACATGATGAGAATAAAGTTCAAAACTGTTCTTTATGGATTTCAATAAGAATTTTCTATGACAAGTAAAGGTTTTCAAAGGGTTTTTGCTTATTTTCTGTTATAAATTGTTACCCACGAGCTTCCAAGATCACCCCCTTTCTGTCCCATCTTCAGGTGATAGCTAAGAGATCAAGTGATCAAGAGCCTAAGGAAATAGCTTCAATTTTGCTATTTTGTATTTGTATTTTGTAATAAGCCAATGGTGTGGCTTTTGATATGTACATAAAGTTTTTCAAACTCTGTTGCTTTAGTAATGACATGATAGAATGAAGTAGTTTCGGTTGTGTATGTTCAGTATTGACTTCCTTGTAAAATGGTTGAGTTGAAGTAATAAGTTTGTTTTGATGTTTGACTGTCGTGGGCACGTCACCCTTGTGGCAGATGCTTAATAAGGGTTCATGGAAATAACCCTATAGGATAATATGATCCGTAGTATGACTCCGAATGTTGGGCTCCGGAAGCGGGGTCCAACATTGTTTGGTGTCAGAGCAAGAAGATAAATCTATGATGGTTAAGGAGATTGTTGGGAATATGCTCACGTTTCATAATTTCGCAAGAGGTTGGGCTCCGGAATCAAGTGGGACCCAACATATATGGTATCAGAGCAAGAGTTGGGTTTCGAAAACGGGATCCAATAGTGAGTCATGGCGGTTGTCTGTGATTTAAACAACATATTCCCTTCCATGTACTACAAAGTTAGTCTTCTCTATGAAATGATCAATAAATGGGAAACATATAATTGATCCAAAAATAATGTCTATTTAAGATAAAAACTATTATCATCGTTCCATTCAATTCAGCATACACATTCGAAAAAAAGTAAATCAGAAATAAATTTAATAATGAGCTCAGAATGTCAATTACATTAAAACATAAACATCATCATAATATGCATTAATGTCTACTCAGCAATAATGCCCATATTGCCAATATGCCCTATAAATAGTTTGGGCGGTAATCGCTTAGTCAAAGGGTCAGCAATCATAAGATTAGTGCTATTGTGCTCAATTGACACTCTACATTTCTGAACCCCTTCTTTTTAACAAAAAAGTATTTCAATCCATATGTTTAACACCTTTGGAATACTTGTTGTTTTTAGAAAAGAAAGTTGTTGTAGAATTATCACAATAAATTTTTAGTAGCCTGGAAATACTGTCGACTATTCCAAGTCCTGAAATAAAGTTTCACAACCACTTAGCCTAAACCATGGCATCAAAGCACGCCACAAATTCAGCTTCCATAGTGGATGCAACAATTATTAACTGCTTCGCACTCTTCCTTGATGTTGCTCCTCTGACTAAAAGATATATATAGCCAAATGTAGATTTTTGAGTATCCACATAACCAGCAAAATCTGAATTTGAATATCCAATCACTTTAAGATGATCATACCTCTTATAAGTAAGCATGTAATCTTTTGTCCCTTGCAAATATCTTAAGACTCTATTTGCAGCTTTCCAATGATCAAATCCTGGGTTACTTTGATATCTACCAAGCATAACCAATTGTAAAGCTAATGTCCGGTCTTGTACACATTTGAGCATACAATCGAACTCCCAACAACCTATGCATAAGGAGTTCCTTTCATCTGTTTCCGTTCCATATCATTCTTTGGACATTGCATGAGACTAAATTTGTCTCCTTTCTGAATTGGAACTGGAGATGCTGAGCACTTATCCATTTTAAATCTCTCTAAAACTTTATTAATATATGCTTTCTGAGACAAACCTAATAATCCTTGGGATCTATCCTGGAATATTTCTATTCCGATCATATAGTTTACCTCTCCTATATCTTTCATTTCAAAGTTATTAGAGAGAAACTTCTTAGTCTCACTTAATAGACCAAGATTATTAGTTGTGAGTAAGATGTCATCAACATACAGAATCAAAAAGATAAACTTACTCCCACTGACCTTCAGATATATACACCGATCAACAATGTTTTCTCTAAAACCAAAGGAAACAACATTATCATTAAACTTAAGATACCATTGGCGGGAAGCTTACTTGAGTCCATATATTGACTTTTTCATTCTACACACCTTGTTTTCTTTCCCTTCAACTGAAAACCCCATAGGTTAATCCATATATACATTTTCCTCTAAATTCTCATTTAGAAAGGCAGTTTTTACATCTATCTGATGTAGCTCTAAATCATAATGAGCCACTAGTGCCATGATAATTCTGAGAGAATCTTTCTTGGAAACTAGTGAGAACGTTTCCTTATAGTCAATTCCATCTTTTTTAGTAAAACCCTTAGCAAAAAGTCTAGCCTTGTAACGTTCAAGGTTGCCACGAGAGTCATGCTTCATCTTAAAAACCCATTTACACCCAACTCTCTTACATCCTTCAGGCAATTCTACAAGGTCCCAAACACCATTATGTTCCATAGATTTAAGCTCATCTTTCATTGCATCTAACCATTTATCAGCATTAACACTATTAATGGCTTGTGAAAATGAAACTGGATCATCATTAATTCCAAAGTCATCTTCCAACTCTTATAGATAGACCACATAGTCATTCGGAATAACAGATCTCCTTTCTCTTTGGGATCTTCTTAATTTTATTTCCTGTGGTTCCTCCATTACAGGTTCATGTTGAATGTCAAGAGTATGTATTTGTAGCTCTTTATGATTGTTATGTGGTGCAACAATTTAAGGAACAACAATTTGAGTAGTGAGAACATAAGTCAAAGGAACTTGTATTCTAATTTCCTTAATTTCCACATTTCGTGAAATGTCACTCCCACTAATTTCACCATTCTCAATAAACCTAGCATTTCTAGTTTCAACAATTCTTGTACTATGGTTAGGACAATAAAATATATATCCTTTGTATTTTTCTAGATAACCAATGAAATATCCACTGATTGTTCTTGCATCCAGTTTCTTTTCTTATGGATTATAAATCCTTATTTCTGCCTGGCAATCCTAGACATACAAGTGCCTTAAACTAGGTTTCCTACCAGTCTGCAGTTTAAAAGTTGTCTTTGGAACTGCCTTATTAGGAACCCTATTTAATAAATACATAGCAGTTTTTAAGGCATATATCTATAATGATAAGGGTAAAGATGCATTACTTAACATACTTCTAACCATGTCCATTAAGGTTCGATTACGCCTTTCTGATAAAACATTTTGTTGTGGTGTACCCGACATTGTGTACTGAGCACATATGCCATGCTTTTCTAGAAATTTAGAAAATGGGCCAGGGTGTTGTCCAGTTTCATCATATCTTCTGTAATCATCACCACCTCTATTAGACCTAACAATTTTCACTTTTCTGTATAGTTGCCTTTCAACTTCAGTTATATAAATTTCTAAGGCATTCACTGCTTGAGATTTCTCATGCAGTAAATAGACATATCTATTATATGAATAATCATCAATAAAGGTGATAAAGTATTTTTCTTTATCGAAAGAATTAATATTAAAAGGTCCACATATATCGGTGTGTACAATTTCAAGAAGCTGAGTGCTTCTCGTGGCACCTTTCTTTGTGTGTTTTGTTTGCTTTCCCTTAATACAATCCACACAAATATTGAGATTAGAAAAATCCAAATCTGGAAGAATTCCATTCTTTACTGATCTTTCCAGTCTCTCCTTGGAAATATGACCTACTTATGCCATAAGTAAGTAGAACAATCATTCTCAAAAATAGTTTAATTCCAACTTTATGATGCAAGGTCATAAAAGTTTCAGCATATAAATTATCAAAATTCAATTTATATAAACCACCACAAAGTATACCAGATCCAATCATAATAGTATGCTTAAACAAACTGAATGTAACATCCCGGTTTCAGCGGGAAGGGTAAAATGGGAATTTTGAGTGTTCCGTGAGGGGTTAGAAATGCTATTGCGTATTCTTATTATGTGGCATATTTGTATTGCGAAAAATGACATTGTTGCACATGAAATTATTGTACATGCATACATTGACATTCCCGGTCTATTTGGTATTACTGCAATTAGTTACGAATTTTGAGAATTTCGAGTTATTGATCTCGAAAAATTATTTGGAGAGTGTCATTAATGATTTTCTAATATTGGAGAATTTTAGGAAATTTTTCTGGAATTCTTCGGGGTAAAAACTCGGACTAGGAAAAATGCCGGGTGGCAGACCAATTGGTCAAGGGTAGTAGAATTCTTTATCAATTATGGATATATGGCTATAGGAATTATTGGACAAGTGTTAATTGTGAAATTTGGGTTAAAAATGATAAATTGAAGAAGGATTTTTGAGAGCTTGACACATGGCATGCTTATAGCCATGTAATTAATTAAGTAACTTAAGTAACTTTATTCATGAAGCTTCTCTATTATGCCATACACGACACTCTCCCTTTTTCACATGAATTGAAGCTT
>JAOTBA010000204.1:31606284-31618524 GCA_025629845.1 Erythroxylum squamatum | reverse complement strand
TAGTTATGGTGTTAATTTAGTGTTTTGAAAGATTATGAGCGTTTAGGTGTTGTAAAATATTGAAAGTTTGAAAATCTGGAAAAATGTTCACTGAGTGTGCTTTGGTCTGTTAGCCATAACTTTTTCCCTGGTTATCTAAACGAGATGATTCTTAATTTGAATTAAACTAGAAACGTATGGCTACATTTTTTATGAAGATATCGAATTTCAATTATGTCTCTAAAAATCTCAAAACTTGTCATGAAGTTAAGAATTTGGTGCAGTATGTTGGTGTATGAATGGGAAATTCATCTTTGGAATTTAGGGGCAAATTTGGGATTGATATAAACAGATTTTTGCAATGTTGCCTTCTGGAAAGTTTTATATGTTTCTTTTATCTTTCCAACGGTATATAGTATGAAAATTTTGGACATTGGAGTCAAAAGTTATGATCCTTATAAGTGGAGACGATAGAAATGAGACTATGGAAATGAGACGATGGAAATGAGACGATAGAAAAGAGACGATGAAAATGAGACGATAGAAATGAGACGATAAAAATGAGACGATGAAAATGCGACGATAGAAATGAGATGATGGAAATGAGACGATGGAATGAGACGATGGAAATGAGACGATGGAAATGAGACGATAGAACTAAGACGAAAGGAAAGTGAGATGATGCAAAAGTGAGACGATATAGAAGTCAGACGATAGAATTAGCCTTCAAGGTCTTCATGAAAGTTGTAGATCTGGAAGTCCTCTTCCAATAGCCTAAAAACAAAGTCAATCTGACACATCTAATGAGAGTTATAGCAATTGCGCCAAGGCATGTACATTATGAGTAAAGAGAGGAACATGTTGGATCCTTTTGGTCTTAACTTCTTCTCTAAACATCCAAATGACTTGATTGTTAAACCATTGGATTCGTAAGACTTTGATCTACTTCTGCAACAAAAATATTAGCCATTTGAAATTACTATAGAAAGTTTGAGTGAAAAGAGTGGGACGGGTACAATGAGTGTGCTCTTAAAGGATATGGACTGGTGTTATTCCAATGAACTTACTTCAGCATTTCGATGATTTATGGAGCTCTACTGATCCAAATGAGCTGATTTCTAATTTTTGGTAAACTAGAGACATGGAGCTACAAATGGTATACAGAAATTGGAATCTAATTCAGTCTCTAAGATGTGTAGATTTCAGATGGAATTTGTGCATAGTATATTGTTTGGAAAAGAGCAGTCCAAAAAAGTTTTAAGTATATATTTTGACTCACTGAACCAAATTGAGTGAATTTAGTATCAATGGAAAGATAAGAGATGTAGGAACACTTGTCTAGAAGAAAGTTTGACCTAATTATCTCATTCTCACCTTTTGGTTGAAGGTGAACAGTAGACCCGAAAGGGGTGTTTTGGAAAATCTGAAAGTAAGCCAGTGAATAATGAATTATGATTTCAATGGTTCTAGTGAGGCATAAACCTAAGTATAAATTATACGTAGATGAGTTTTGATATGAGATCAATTTTAAGATGAAAATTTCCCAGGATTATCACGAGCATGCATTGTATATAATTCATTTCATACATGTGCATTATTGAATACTTATGATTTTGCAAATTGTGATATTGTGTACATTATTTGTTATAGAGGAGCAACTAGAACGTCAACCTCCAGACATTGCTAGATCTTCTAGGCATTAGCTTTGGGAGTAGCTTGTGAGTAACCTAGACGGTTTCTCTCAATTATTGTTTGCTTATAATTATGTTTTGAAAATGAATGAATGTGAATGTGAAGACCTAAGTGCTTTAAAAATATGTTTGATTGTGGTACATGCATTCAATTCATGAATGCATAATCAGATAATGGCAGTTGTGACTAGAGTAGCCACCGATTAGAGCTTAAAGCTCAACGGGTGATACTCAAAAGTGATTCAGAGCCTTAGGCTCAATGTTTAATGAGTCCTATATGGGACAGTTCAGGCACTCGGTCACAACAACGTAATAATTGAAAAGTGTCTCATAAGCATTTCATAGGCATTTTGTTAAGTATGCTTGATTGATTGAAATGCAAAACTACTTATGCTTGAGTGGAAGTGTGTTAATCATGAAAAATGCAAATTTGTGAAATGATTGTGATATGAATTGATGTGTTGCTTGATTTGAGTGAACTGCCGATGATGGTTACCTCATTGAATTCGCAAAACTCACAAAAATTGCAACGTTGTCTTTTCAGGATCGAGAGACGACTCTAGCTACTAAGAAGCTCTACTGTCGAGTAGATTGTGAATTGGGCAAGAGAAGTCATGGATCAAAGGTCAGTCAGCTAGGATTTCTTTTGGATGGCTTAGATAGATTTGATATATTTTTCCTTTTTCATGTAGTACTTATGTACTAGGTTTTGTTGATGTACTTGTAGTAAAGTTGAAAGACACAATGTAGACTTTTGGTTTGTGCAATGAAATGAGGAGGAAGTAGTTGCCAAAAAAGAAAAATATATTGTGGTTTTTCTATTTATTCTTTATATGTGAATAATGATACGATGCCATATGAAGTGAATGTAGTGATCGATCGTAGCTTGCCCTTATCGTAGGATATGTATTGGAATGACCTCCGGCCATCCCAGTCTGTACTCTGTGGTAAGGGGGTACTACATTACACCTCTCTTAAGACTATTGATCATGAACTAATAATAAGCTCTCTTAATTCCCATTTTTCCGTAGGTAGTAGTTAATCAAGAAGAGCTCGTTAATTAACCCTAACTATTGGGAGACCTAGAACAAGATCTTTAAGATTATTCGGGCAACCGCATTACAAGTGAGTTTATAGGTGATCATTTCTTTCATGGACTTAAAGGAGAGGAATTTAGACAAAAAAGTAGCGTAAAACAAAATCAGTAATTCAGAAGGAGTGCACGACAGTGCACTTTTGTGATATCCATAAATTTCCAATTTTGCATGTTCCTATACACTAGTATTGTTCTAGGAAGTTTAGAAATGATTCCTAAGGTGATTTGGAGCTTAAGGACTAGAAGACGCGAAATTTTTTTCGAAAGATCCTTCAAAACGCAAGATTGGACGTCTACGTTGTTAGAATACATGACAGAGAACAATCAGGAAAATTTAGAATTATGATTTTGATGTTGACTATTATATTTTCTATTTATAGAATATGACTTTTTGTTCGCCAATGTATAGCTAAATTATCTATTAGTATCTAGGTTAGATGAACCCTAGTTTGAATACTTTGACAAGTTTTGATTCTTTTGGTAATGCATTTGTGGTTGTTGATTATTAAGATCCAATTATCCATTTTATTTATTATCTATTAAACTGATTTATAGACTTTAATTTGATTTTATACTTAGCGATTGAGAAATCCTAGTTACATAGGTCTATGATAATTGAAAAGAGTTTATTGCAATTCTAGAGATAGGACAACATAAATCTTCTAGATTATGGTCAAACTTAATATAGGGATTCATAATACGGGAATACAATCTTATAAGTTTTAACCTGAGTAATTCAGTTAGAGACCTTAGGATTAGTTGTCAGTAGACTCAAGGTCAGCTACTAGCATTCCTTAGGAATCTCCAAGATACAATTAATCAACAACATAATTACATGAAAAAAAATCAATCGGTTAAGGCTCAAAGCCTAAGTACTTATTATCTTATCTCAGTAATTAAATTAGTGTCACCAATTCTTTACTTTAAATCATGTTGTTTGTTTACTTTAATTGTTTAATTTTAGTTTCATTAATTCAACCACAATCAATCTGTAGGCTAGTTAATAGAATAATAATAATTACTAACATTTACCGTCCTCTTAGGATCGACTTGTATTTATCAATACTAGCTACAACTACATCGTGCACTTGCAGTATTAAATATTGGCTACTCACTAAATAGTCTAACCAATTTTTTGTCACCGTTGTCAGAGACGATGATATTAGGAACAATGGAGTTTTATTAATGTAGTCATTTCTTTATTTTGTGTACTTGTTTTTATTTAATTTGTTTTGCTTTAATTGCCTGTTTTTACTTTACATTATTTAATTTATTTTTGTTAGTTAGGATATGTCCTTAGTTTAGGCTAGACTCTAGGTCAGTTTATGACTCAGAGTAACACTGAGAACTTATTTGACGTAGATCCTGAGAATAAAAGAGCCGTGCATATGAATCGTCATAGAATAAACCTTAAGGAATTTGAATTAGATTGTCGAATACAGGATATGGAAGGTCACGTGGACAATCAATCCAATTAATGGACTTCAAAATGACGACCCTAACCCACGCATCTGTAACTTCTTAAAGATCTACGATACCTTTAAAATAAATGGAGCGAATGGTGATGCCAACAGATTGCATCTATTTCCTTTCTCTTTGAGAGGAAAAGCAAAGTAGTGGCTCAATTCTATGCCATGTTTGTCACTGACCACCTGGGATCAAATGGCTGAATTTTTTTTACCGAAGTACTTCCTCCTATAAAGACTATGAAGCTAAGGAATGATATCTTGTCTTACTCTCACACTGAAAGAGAATCATTGTATAACAATTGGGAGAGATTTAAAGAGATCCTTCAATGATGTATACATCATGGATTACCTATGTGGATGCAAATCCAAACATTTTATAATGGTATAAGTCATAATATGACGCAATCAATTGATGCAGTAGTTGGAGGGACGCTGAACAATAAGACACTTGAAGATGCATAAGAGTTGATAGAGAACATGGCCATGAATAATTATCAATGGTGCAGCTAGAGCTTGAAACACCAATAGGCCATCTGGAGTATATGAAGTAGACGCAATAATGAGACTGGTGAGTCAAGTGGAAGTCTTGAGCAAGAAGGTAGACAACATTACTATGGCTCCACAAGGAAGAGTGATGCAGTGTGAATCGTGCGAGATAGATCACTCAAGACAAGATTGTCAATCAGATCAACCTGAACATGTAGACTATTTAGGGAATGCTCTAAGATCTCAAAATAACCCCTATAGTAACACATATAATCTGGGATAGAAGAACCACCCCAACTTCTTATGGGGAAATTATTGTCAATAAAGGAACAACCCTCCACCTGGATTTCAAGCACAAGCATTACATCCCAAGAAGTTGAGTATAGAAGATATGATATTGGAGTTCATTCAGGACTCAAGAGAAAAAAATCAAAGGCAATATAGAGGTGCAATTTGACCAATTAGTAACAATAATAGTGGAAAGGCTAAATGAGAATATCCTCAATTTCGCATAACCAACCTCTAATGAGCATATGAGGGTCGTCTCACTACGAAATGGAAAGGAGCTACAAGCAAAATTTGGCCCACATAGTGAAGAGGAGGATCGGGATAAGAGTCAAGAAAGATTAAAGAGGTGGAGATTCCTCCTAGAATATAGAAATTATAATCCACCGTACCATACCCAGCAAGGCTAAAGAAGGATCAAATGAATAAGCAATTCGAATGGTTCCTTGAGATATTCAAACAACTTCATATTAATATACCTCTTGTCGTAGCTCTACAAAAATGCCCAAGTATGCAAAATTTATAAAGGATTTGTTATCTAATAAGAAGAAGTTAGAGGAATTAGCCACAATGCAGTTAAAAGAAGAATGCTCAACGATTTTACAAAACAAGTTACCATAAAATTTTCAAGTTCTATGGAGTTTTACTATCCCTTGTATCATTGGTAATCTGCCGGTTGAGAAATTGGGATTAGGAGAACCTAAACCTACTAGGATGAGCATCTAATTAGTTTATTGATCCGTTCAATATCCTAGGGGGATTATTGAGGATGTATTAGTCAAGGTTGGCAGGTTCATCTTCCCAGTTGATTTTTTAATCCTCGATATGGACAAAGACGTTGAAGTACCTTTCATCTTAAGACATCTCTTCCTAGCTATAACTAGAGCTGTCAAAGATGTTAGTGATGGTAAACTAGTTCTCAAGGTGTGAGAAGAAGGGGTAAGTTTCAAAATAACTTATTCAAAGAGATGAGCTCTTGAATGTGATGATTCTTGTGACACCGAAGATTCTGTAACTCCAGAAATTATGTGAGGAATTATATCTAATGAGAAGCAGAAGTTGTCTATGACTCAAGATGAGGAGGAGCATGAAAACAAGAAGCACTTTATGGGATTGAAGAAAGTGGAAAAGATCAATAAGAGTACAGAGACAAGATTAAAACCCTCCATTAAGGAACCACCATAATTAGAGTTGAAAACAATCCCTGATCATTTGAAATATGCATTTCTTGAGAAGAACACAAAATTACCAGTGATTATTGTAGCAACTCTAGATGTGGAGCAAAATGAAAAGTTGTTCAACGTGCTAAGGAAATATAAAAAGGCAATTGCATGGAAGATCTCAAACATCATAGAAATTAATCCTGCCTTTTGCATGCATAAAATTCTAATGGAAGAGGAGTTTAAACCAATGGTGCAACCTTAAAGAAGGTTGAATCTAAACATGAAGGATGTAGTTAAAGCAAGGGCAATAAAACTCTTAGATGCTGGAGTGATTTACCCCGTTTTTGATAGTCCTTGGGCAAGTCCTGTGTAGGTTGTACCAAAAAAAGGAGGAATGACAGTTGTCCCTAATGAAAAGAATGAACTAATTCCTACAAGAACTGTCACTAGATGAAGAGTGTGCATTGACTATAGGAAATTGAATGATGCAACTAGAAAAGATCACTTCCTTTTGCCCTTTATAGATCAATGGTGGAACGTTTAAATGGACAACTGTACTTTTGCTTCTTAGACAGACTTTCGAGCTATCTCCAAATCCCAATTGCTCCAGAATATCAAGAGAAAACATCCTTCACATTTCCTTACGGTACATTTGCCTATAGAAGGATGTTCTTTGGGTTATGTAATACACCTGCTACATTTTAAAAGTGTATGATGGCCATCTTCAACGATCTCATAGGAAACAATGGACGTATTTATGGATGAATTTTGCATCTTTGGAGATTCATTTGATCTATGCCTTCGTAATCTAGAAAGAGTGCTGAAAAGATGCGAGAAGACAAATCTGGTGTTAAATTGTGAAAAATGTCACTTTATGGTGCAAAAAGGTATAGTCCTAGGCCATAAAATTTCTCACCGAGGGATTGAAGTACATAAAGCCAAAATTGAATTCATAGAAAAGCTGCCACCCCTTTATTAGTTAAGGCAGCAAGAAGTTTCTTAGGTCATGCGGGCTTTTATAGAAGACTTATTAAAGACTTCTCAAAAATTGCTAAACCCTAACCAAGTTGTTAGAAAAGGATATATATTTCACATTTACTAAAGAAAGTTTAGATGCTTTTAACATTCTAAAAGAAAATTTGATTAAGGCCCTAATTATGATTACATCGGATTGGAATCAACCCTTTAAGTTAATGTATGATGCAAGGGACTTTTTAGTGGGAGCGGTGCTTGGATAGTGTAAGGAAAAATATTTTCAACCAATTTACTATGCTAGTACAAATTCGACACAAGCTCAATAAAATTACATGATGAAGAAAAGGGATTTACTAGCCATAGTTTTTACATTCGATAAATTTTGATCTTATTTATTTTTGTCCAAAGTGGTCGTGTATACTGACCACTCGGCACTCAAATACTTGGTGAATAAACTAGATGCTAAGCTTATGCTGGTTAGATGAATTTGTCTATTGCAGGAATTTGATTTAGAGATCAAGGAAAGGCGTGGAAAACCTAGCAACAAATCATCCATCGCAACTAGAAAATCCAAATTTGGAAAAAACTGAATAAAGAGGGCATTGAAGATACTTTTTTTTGGAAGAATGTCTCTATAATATGGAGGAAGTAAGGGGAATTGAAACCCCTTGGTTTATAGACATCGCAAATTTTTTTGTCGCTAGGGTTTTACCGAAAGGTTTGCATTATCAGCATAAGAAGAAATTCTTTACTAATTTAAGGAATTATTTCTGGGAAGACCTATATCTGTTCCACATTTTGGAGATCAAATAGTATGGAGATGTGTACCTCACTTGGAGGGGTGGAAGATCTTACACCACTATTATACAAGCCCCATGGGAGGTCACCATAGTGCTAACAGAACAACTCAAAAGGTATTAGAGTTAGGTTTTTATTAGTTGTCAATCATTAGGGATGCCTAGAGGTTTGTGACTTCATGTGATCGAAGTTAGAGATCGAGCAATGTTTCTCGCTATGATGAATTACCTAAAATTTTATTCTTGTTTGCGAAATATTTGACGCCTGAGGTATTATATCTTAGTAATGATTCACTATGTTTCTAAATGGGTGGAAGCACAAGCTTTACCAACGAACAATGCTAGGGTTGTTGCGAATTTCCTAAAAGGTTTATTTTCCTGTTTTGGCACACTGAGGGTGATTATCAGTGATAGGGGTACACGTTTTTGTAATGCATATATTGAAAATTTATTTAAAAGGTATGGAATCAATCATAGAATCGCTACCCTTTATCACCCTCAAGTTAGTGGCCAAGTCGTGGTATCCAATAAGGATTTAAAACATATTTTGGATAATACTGTAGAGCGTCAGAGAAAGGACTAGTCAATTAAATTAGGCGACTCTTTATGGGCTTATAAAACGACATATAAGACACCTATTAGCATTACCCCTTATAGGTTGGTCTATGGAAAAGCATGTCATCTTCCAGTTAAGTTAGAACACAAACATACTGGGCTATTAAACTCGTAAACTTTGATCTTATAGTGTAGGTGAAAAAAGGAACCTCCAATTTAGTGAACTGGACGAATGGAGACTTATGACTTATGAAAATTCTAGGATCTATAAGGAAAGATCCCAAAAGTTATCACAACCTTATAATTAAGCAATCCAGAGAATTTAAGAATTAAGATTAATTTTCTATATAACTCTCGCTTAAGGTTATTTCCTAGTAAGCTTAATTCAAGATGGAAGGAACCATTTGTTGTAGAGAATGTATTCTTATACAACATAATTGAGGTAAGTCATCAGCACAAGTGTACCTTCAAGGTTAATGGCCAATGAGTAAAGTTATATCTCAGGGGTGAGCTTGATGTTAATAACGAAAACATCAATTTAACCAAGCCACCTTGAGGAAAAGAAATATGTCAAGCTAAAGACGTTAATCAAGCGCTTCTTGGGAGGCGGCCCAAGATTTAGGATTTTTTTGTTATAGTACTTTTGTATTTTTTTTTCGTTATTACTTTTTGATTTCTTTCAATTATTTTATTTTCTCTATTTTCTCTATTTCTTTTTATCCTTTCCTTTTCTTTTATTTTTGCAAGGTTTAACATTGGATGGATCAACATCAAGAAATTGCCACAATCAGGAAAATACCAAACAACCATCTTACTTGCATATTTCATTATATTATGAACATTGAGGACAATGTCCAATTTTAAGTGTGGGGATAGGTTGACTGAATTTTTAAATAAATTCTTCAAGTTTATTATAATCCTTATTATAAATTTTATTAACTGATGTCTTGAATTGGAGTTATGTCCATGAATACTATATGTTATCGTTGAATATTAACTTGAATTGGTATGCAAAAGGATGATGTTTAAAATAAAATTAGATTTCTTTTTCTAAATCATTGAAATTTTCAAGTTGAATAAAATTGCATATTATTTGCTCATTTATACATACCCTCTTTTTTCGTTAGCTTTTAAGCCTAAAAAACATATTTCCAAATTTTTTTAGCACTTTTTGTTATTTCATATGGGTGATATCATGTATAGTAGGATAATTTTAGAATTTGCTTTTATTATGCATGTTGAGACCATATTTGTTGAATTATAAGCATTAATATAATGAAGTCATGTAGATTCACCAACTTACTTAGTCTATTTCTTTGAAACTACCATACCCAAAATTTACCTTTAGGAATAACCAAGTTGAGCCTTAACCTTTTTCATTGTTTAAACCCAAATTATAAACCCTTTATCCTATTTTTCTTTGAAGACTTTTCATTGTTTTGAACCTTGAAGGTTATTTACATTATTTACTTGTTAAGACTTGAAATTTGTGAAAGATCCAACATTTCTTGAATTGTGGAACCAAATGAATATTGTTAAAAAAAGGAAGGAAAAGAAAGAAAAAGAAAAATAAATAATATATAGTACCAATAGATTTATAATAAAGGACCTAAATATACTTGTAATCAAGTCTTCTACTATCTCTTTGAGTAAATTTCCTTCTCTTAACCTCTTTTATTATCCCATTCTTACTGTACCTAAGGCCATTACAACCCTGTAAAGACCTTTTTGATTTTTGTTTCTAGTTTATACATAAGTGGTGGAGATGTGATTTTATTGCAAGCCTATGGGAAAGGATTATACTATGCGTTGATTGAGAGTTTTGATGCTTTTCACCCTCAACACTTGAGTGCATTAAGTGAAATCTTGGTGAGGGTGTAAAGAGATATGCTTTTAATTTCAATGCAATTGTTGATGTGATTACTATTAATATTGCTTAGGAAGTTAATTTTAGGATAACTTGACTATAATTGTATGTTAATTTGATTCAATAAGATATGATGATGTATAGTATGAATGGACAGATTAAGATTGATGATGGATTCATATTGTAAAATTTATAATTTTTATTATGATTTGGTTGAGGGCAAGCAAAAACTTAAGTGTGGGGATGTTTGATAGATGGATATTTAACTATATTTTACAACCCATATTTGATATATTTTGCTTGATATTTTATACTTTTATCATATATTTGATAGTTAATTTACTCCAAGTGTGATTACAGGTGATAATTGCCTTCATGGACTTAAAGGGGAGGAATTCATACCAAAAAGCAACATAAAATAAAAAATCAGCGATCTGGAAGGAGTACACGGTTGTGCAATTTTATAATATCCGATTATTTCCAATTATGCACGTTCCTGTGCACAGCCGTTTAACACTGTGCACAGCTATTTACACTATTATGCATAACCCAAAAACCTAGATTTTCATATAAATGCAACATTTCATAGGCAAAAAAGAAGAGAGAGCTGTTGGCATTGCTCAAAGACGATTCGAGAGGTAATTTGGAGCTTAAGGAGTGGAAGATGTGGGATTTTTATCGACAAATCCATCAGAACACAAGATCAGACATCTACGTTGTCAGAATACATAATAAAGAACAATTAGGGAGATTTAGAATTATGATTTTTATATTTTCTATTTTATTTTCTATTTATATGGATATGATTTCATGTTCGCCAATATATAGCTAAATTATCTATTAGTATCTAAGTTAGATGAACCCTAGTTGAATACTTTGACATGTTTTGATTTTTTTGTTAATGTAATTATGGTTGTTGATTATTAAGATCCAATTATCCAATTTATTTATTATCTATTAATATGCTTTTTAGGCTTTAATTTGATTTCATACTTAGCAATTGAGAAATCTTAGGTTTGAATATATCTACGATAATTGGAAAGAGTTTATTGCAATCCTAGGGATAGGATGACATACAAGTTTTAACCTGAGTAATTCGGTAAGAGACCTTAGGATTAGTTGTTAGTATACTCAAGGTCAACTACTAGCATACCTTAGGAATCTCCTCGGTCCAATTAATCAACAACATAATTGCATGACAAGTAATCAATCGATTAAGGGTTAGGGGGTCAACGTCTAGGTACTGATTATCTGATATCAGTAATTAATTTAGTGTCACCAATTCTTTGCTTTAAATCGCGTTGTTTGTTTACTTTAGTTGTTAATTTTAGTTTTATTAATTAAACCACAATCAATATGTAGGCTAGATAATACAATAATATTAATTACTAGTACTTACCGTCCTTATGGGATCGATCAATATTTGTCGATAATAGCTACAGCTACGTCATACACTTGCAATATTAACTATTGGCTACCCATGAAATAGTCTAACTAAAGAGATTTAAATCTACCTTTAATTACCTCAATATTGGACGTAAACCTTCAAGTAACCTAAGAAAAAAAGAATAAAAAGAAATTTTATAAAAAAACCTATATGAATGTTCACAACCAACTCTCATTATTAGAAATGATTATAGGTACATGTAAAGAATCCCAAGTAGAACTTGCCTTCTTAAAGCTATATATATACTTCAAGTATACAAAGAGTTGATTATACTTCATGTTTATGAAGTGAATCACACGTTAGTACAATGATAATCACACAAGAAGGGGGGTTGAATTGTGTAAACTTTTTCTTTTAACCCTTCTTCCGAAATAAATCTTTGTCTAATTCAGAATTACAAAAACTTTTGTTCGTAAAAGATTCTTTGAAA
>JAOTBA010000204.1:31563163-31573301 GCA_025629845.1 Erythroxylum squamatum | reverse complement strand
TTGTCCTCTTTGGCACTCTGGGGAGCCACGGCTCGAACCCAGGACCTCAAGATTTTGTTGTTCTTTAAGAACACGCCTCTTACCATTGAGCCAATGTTATAAATTGGGATACATCACTCGTCATATACATTAAGCATCCATTATATGTATATCATTTGCTCTTCTTTTTCTTAGAGACCTATAAACAAGGCGATCAATATTTTTTAGGAACTAAATGAACTTAGGTTCTTGCTTATTTGTTTTTGCCTAGTTTTAACCTATTTCCTTAAAGGTTTACTCATCAAACTTTGTTTCAAGAAACAAAACTTATAAATACGCCCATGATCACCATAAGAAAAACATTTTATGTTATGTGGATAATGTGAATTGGTGCTATAATAGTGAAATATATCGTTTTGATGCATAAATGCGTCCATAGTTCTTTTTTTTATGTATGAGTGATAGGGAGCTCTATTTTTGATATTTTAGGAATTATATGGTTTCTTTGGATAGTGATATAACCTAACATTTGTATTTGCATGAGATATGTTCCCTTCATTTTATTGATGCCAATAGGAGAAATGAAAATGTGTTATGACATTTTTCTTAAAACGAGTCCTACTATAAGTTAGAGCTTCATTCTTCCTCCTAAATTGATGTTAAAGCTTGTGACGATGAGAATATCTTACATGCTACCTTATGGCTTTGCATAAAAGTTATGTATATTATTTCATTAGTAGTGTTAAACTTTAGGCCTAGAAGATGAATCAAGGTCATAAGATTCATAAGTAGTAGGTTTAGATGAAGATGCACCATGCTCATTTTCCGCCTTCAATAAAGGTTCTTCAATATACAAATGTTGGCTTGAAAAATGTAGTCTTGACATAGGTACAATTCAATAGGTGTGTCTAATCTCATACCTATCACTGGGGCCCTTTTGGGCTCTTAGCACCCTCTTTATCTTTTTATATCCTTTAATGAATTTGAACTAAGATTCCTTGAGAGTATTTACCTCCTTGTTCAATTTATTATTCTCATAATTTAATATATTTAAGTTATAATTGTTAATAATTGTACACTTTTGAATGATTCAATACTTTACAATTCACTATTTAATTTTTTATTTTCATTCATAAATGCATATAAATTCTTTTGAGCCTATTTGAGATTCAAATATGATTTCTTCCTTTTCATGCTTATGATCTAAAGACTCCAACTAATCCATCATAGGACACCTTAACATCACTATCATAAGAATGAGAGCTAGAGGTTACCTGATGATCACTATGAGACATAAAACATATATGAGAAAGTTCTTCTTTCAAACACTTAATTTTTGAATCACTTGAGTCATCCTAAGTTGAGTTTCTAAAATACTTTTTATTCTTATAGTCTTTTTTATTAGTTTCATTTCTATTATGCTTGTCACCATCTTTAAGGAAAGAATAGCGAAACTTTGTGTTACCTAGTTTCTAAAACCAAAGTAAATGATGATCCTTTTTAAGTCCTTTCTCCTAAAGAACTTTTTTTCTCATAAGAAACCTATTGAATATTCTAACAAGTGATATGTCTTCATCATCTCTTCTACTTAATAATTCTCTTCCTCTTCGCTTAACTCACTTTTTGAAGCCTTCTTTAAGGAGACATCCTTCTTTTATTTCCTCAAATTTTATAGATAAGATAATATCCAATAAGCTCTTTTACTTATAACAAATTCAAGTCCTTAAATTCTTGGATGGTCATCACTTTAGCTTGCCAAGCCTTTGGAAGAGAATTTCTCACCATTTCAACATTATTATATGATTTTCTTAAGACTAAAGGATA
Source organism: Erythroxylum squamatum (assembly GCA_025629845.1). Lineage (NCBI taxonomy): Eukaryota > Viridiplantae > Streptophyta > Magnoliopsida > Malpighiales > Erythroxylaceae > Erythroxylum > Erythroxylum squamatum. The sequence continues at coordinate 31,571,498 of JAOTBA010000204.1, read as the reverse complement.
ATTTATAGTGTTAATAAATCTAGTACACATACTTAACATGCATTCGTTATGCCTTATTTGAAATAACTTGTACTGATGTGTAAGTATGTCAACTTATACTGATGTGTAAGTATGTCATTTTTCTCTCCTTAATTTAGTTAGCGTCTTATATGTAACTTATAGTGTGTTTTATATTTGAAGTGGTATCTCACATATAAACACTTTATTTAACTCATATCTTTTTAATGCATAAAATAGAGTGTATATAGTTTGTTATTTAAGGAAATGAGTTTCTTTTCTCAAGGATCTTGCTCTTCTTTTAGTTTAGGAATTTTCTTATCATCTATTATTTTAAGGGGAATGTATGGCCTATTTGAGATAATCTCCCACGTGTCAATGCCTTCATCCATTAAACAAGACTATGTTCTGATTTTTCATTATAAATTATCATTTCAATCAAAGAATGAAGCTCTCCTAATATTTTAAGCATCTTGACTAGATGAAGATTATGATAAAGATAGGTATAACATGATTATTTTTACTTGAAAGTTTAATGAAAGAGATCTACTATGATACAACTTGTTGCATTCAAATTACACCTAATATGGGGGATAAATTTGATGTTTGCAACATTAAAAAAACTACTTAAAATGCAATTTAATTGAGTTCTAATAGAATTATATGAAATGAAAATATAGTTAGAGAGTAATCACAAAATTAAAAAAATGTAAAGAGAGTAGTTAAAACAAACAAACATTGCTTACATTCACTTCCTAAGACTCACTTAGGATTATATAAACTCTTCTTTCAATTATGCAAAGAGAAACCTTCTTATAATTCTTTGTTTACCTCTAATAAAGAACTGTATAATCTTTCTTAATGGTGAAGATGAACCAAACGCTTTCTTGGATTCTTCAAGCATTAGAAATAGCCCTTAGTAGAATTTTGTAACTCCAACAAGCCTTTCTTGCTCACTTTAATGATCCAGTACTCACATTCAATTCACAAAAAGTGTATGTGTGTTTAGAATACTTGAAAACTCTCTAAAATATGTTTATATAACACCAAAATATAATTATAAGGATCAATAACCAAAATGTCATATATTTATAGCTTACAAGGATTCAAATAGTCATTAAAGATAGAAACTATCTATTATAAGGTAGTAAAATCTCAATGGAGATCAAATATTCAAAAACACTTTGAAACGTCAAATTTTAATAATTCAAGTTTTTTTAAAATTGGAAAACACCTCATTTTGTTAAAATTTGGACTTCTACTCGCTTTCAAATTAATCTCCCTAAAATGTGTTTTAAAAATTGACATTTTCTTAATAAAAATCTTAATTCTTTGTCATTAAAAAAAACACACTTATTGAAACTAAATATGAATTTTTCATGCATTAAGAATCTTTAAAACATTAAAATGATCTAATTAAGGGTATTATAAATTTATATTGATGTCTCATAATGAAAGGTTTTCAATCTTCCTTTTTTACTTCATATGTCACTTAATACTTACTTGGCTACATAGCACATCTTTTTGGTCAATTGATCCATATGCTTGAATAATTTATTTTTTTCTTTCTTTAATTACTAGAAATTAATCATTAATAATAAATAAATATATAATAGAAACTCTTTATCTAGCAAAATCAAATTATATTTTTATTTAGTTTTAATACTTTTCCTTATATTTTTAGAGAATTTACAAAAATGTGATTGAATACATTTAAAATGATTTGGTCATTTATTTTAAGGTCAAAATTTTATGTGCCATCATTTTGTTGGTCTATATTTCTAGGTCATGGAATCTATGACTAGTCCTAGCCTTGGGCAAGGGCAAGAAGGGCACCTGCCTAAGGCCCACGCTTGTAAAGGGATCATCCTCATAAAGGCATACTAAAACTTTTCCATGCACACTTATTCCTATGAATGTACAATATCGTTGAAGGCCAAGAAGTGGAACAGGCTACTGTTTCTTTAGCTTCCAAATTTAACGTTAACATTTTTATATTGATGCATTTGTAAATTTATTTCAGGCATTTAGTTGTATTTCTTAACCTCTAACTTTTTTATTTCCATCAGTATATGAATCTAAGATCCTCCAACTCAAGCATTGGCATTGGCAGCAAAAGATTTTTATGGTTTTAACTTCTAAGCAATAATTTAAAGATAAAGTTTCTGATTTTTTCTTTGTATTTTTCAGCTTACTAAGTACTTGAATATATTATAATTAATTTGTCTCCTTTAACAACATTTGCTCATACATACAATGTCTGACAATTTTTATGTGGACATGATATTCCTACTCTCTGGTTGTCTATTTTAACTCCTTATATTTTTCTAATAAATAGGTATTAATATCTTCTCATTTTTATTTGGTAAGATATTCATGTTATTGTTAAATTTATTTAAACTATAAATTAAATTAAATTATGAATTACAGTTTATATACATTATAAGTGTTTTATAAGAATATTTTCTCTGGATAAATTATCATCTCGCTTAATGATGACAATAACGTAGAGAGTATAAATGATTTCCGGTAAATAACTTAGGGTAGTTGGTAGCACAAATACCCAAAACTCCATTTACAACACCTTATGGATTTCGTACCTAACATAGTTCTGAATAGGTTAAATAATGGGAACATAATTGTCCTAAAGTTAATATGCTTAATTCAATTAAATATGCCAAATATTTTGATTGTGTAAGAGGTAAAATGTGTGAAAGGTTTTTTCTTTTTCTATTTACAAGATAATCTAATGTCTGATTGGGGTAATGAGAACATAATCATTTGTCAATTGGAAATACAAGTACAACGTTTCTTGACGAAGAATCCAACAGAATGAGAGTGAAATAGTGATAAATAGGCTGAAACATCTATGTTGAGACAATCACCCAACTAATTGAATAACTTATTAGCTGATATTATGATCATTTAGTATTTTGTTGAATATGTAGACTTACAAATTGAGTCACCTTTATATGGATATTAAATTTTAATGGCAAAAATTTTCTTTTAAAGTTTACGTATTTATATATTGTCGATTCACTAAGACCCTTTAGTTTTTTGTTGAAAATGTGGACTTACAAATTGAGTCACTTTTATATGGATATTAAATTTTAATAATAAAAATTTACTTTTAAAGTTTACATATTTATATATTACCGATTCACTAAGGCCCTTTAGTATTTTGTTGAATATGTGAACTTACAAATTGAGTCACTTTTATATGGATATTAAATTTTAATAATAAAATTTAATTTTAAAGTTTACACATTTATATATTGTCGATTCACTAGGGCCTTTAATATTTTGTTGAATAAATGGACTTACAAATTGAGTCACTTTTATATGGATATTAAATTTTACTAATAAAAAATTACTTTTAAAGTTTACATATTTATATATTGCCGATTCACTAAGGCCCTTTAGTATTTTGTTGAATATGTGGACTTACAAATTGAGTTACTTTTATATGAATGTTAAATTTTAATAATAAAAATTTTCTTTTAAAGTTTACATATTTATATATTGCCGATTTACTAGGGCCCTTTTATTCACTTTGCTCAGGGCCTATGTAACATTAGGAACTGTCCTGTCAATGACAAACAAGAAATACCAAATCATACCCTTAAATTTGAGCATTGATTAAAAAAGAGTTTACTTTTACTATCTACAAAGAAGGATTTTACATTATATAATTAAAATTGAAGGAGATTTGGATAAAGATGAAAGCGTTACGCCATGTTATGCTGTCTTATACTGTTTTGATTTAACATTAAAAGTTATAATTAACTGGACAGAACAACTCTTGATTATAATATTATATAATTCATCATCTTTATTGGTTACAATAATTTAATTTAATCATAGTTTTCAGTTTGAATGACATAATATTATTTAACATAAAATTGAAGACAATATAAATATATTAACCTTATTTTTCTATCTTACCTAATAATATTGTCTTTGTCTTCTGAGTATTAATTTTCTTGTATTGTCCGGCTAGATATTACACGTAGAGCGCGACATGCATAGTGGGCGCCCGGAGTTTGTTTTTTAATACAGGGGAACTAAAACACAATTAAGCTAAATCTCGGAAAACACGGCGGTACTCAATTTTCTGTCTATCCCGTCTGATGAGATCCTGACGGCCAAAGGGAGTTCTCTAAGACTATAGATTCCTAGACTATTCCTGACTACAACTGCGGCCAGTTGATCCACGCACTAATTGTCCTTCCGATGTATGTGATGGATGCGCACCTCCCAATTTCGTTGGAGCAAGCCTTGTATACCTGCCAAAAGAAATTGATTATTATTAGTTTCTGAAATGGGATCAGAAAGCAATTGATGAGTTATGTATGCTAGATTGAAGAATAATTGATAGATCGTAATGTTTACTACCTATAATTATCCATCAATACAAAACAATTTTACAAATTCGGCGTTCGTAATTATCCTCAAGACAGAAAAGAAAATTAAGGGGATTAATTAACTATTGTATTGCAGGCACGTAAGCATGTATACTATATAGATGCATAGTGATATTCATTTCATCCAAGTTTGTTTTTCTACAAATTTTGAACGATCCAAATTTTGCCATAATCTTTGATCTTTGTTTTAACGCTTGTATACTACTATATAGATCATTCTCTTACAAAGAGTTGTAGAAGAAGACAACAACGGGTATGTTGATATTAAAGCATGATATTGTCATATACTAGAAATGTCACATTCATTAACTCTTCCTTGATACACTGATAAATCACTTTTGGTCCGTTGTGATATATGTATAGTTGCATGATCTACGATAATTAATTAAACACAGCTCATTTTACATTGGTGTTTGACTATTGAGCATTAAATTGCTCTATTTTCAAGTCCAAACCTCACTCAAACTTAATTTGAGGTCAAATTTCATTACATATAAATGCACACATATTTTCATTTCCATTTCATCTCACATGTTTCAAAATGGGAGGACGCTTCATCACCATAAGGAGAATGATGGCTTGTTTGGTTAGCCACCATAGCAATATCACAGGAAGAAGCCCAACAAACCCAAGTAGCTGACATGGCTGAAAGCATTTGTAGTGATCGATCAAAGCTCTATCAGTGCAAGTAGTGAAAGTAAAGAATTCAAGCAAGTTATGGAAAAGCTGACTAAGAAAAGAAGAGGGATGAAGTTCAAAAGGAATTGTAGAGAAGAGGATTTGAGACATTGTAATGACAAGGGAAAAAGCTATAGTCTTCGGCTAGGGAAGATTGGGAAAATTGATGAGGAAAAATCTTGTTCTTTCCAGAAAACTGACGGAATAAGTGAAGCAATGTGTCCTAGGACTAGCGGGATTACATTTAAACCAACTAACCTAGCTATGCCATATTTTAAGTTATATCGTAACATGTTATACAAATTAGGTCTGAGTTTAAGCCCTGTAATAAATTAAAGGACTAGTATTATAAACTTCTTGGATCTTTTAATTGGAAATTGAAGGCTGAGTTGAATTCTAGAATTCAGGACAGCTAAAATGAGATGGCAAGCAGCTTGTCATTTGATTTGCGCTTACATTCTTCTTAAATCTGGATCTAATTAATTACTAAATCCAAACAAACGTTGTATCCAAGAATCCAGCTGTTTCAAATTTAAACAATTTTCAGTATCAACAAACAAACAAGTCCGGAAATAGTCAAGGGTTAGAATTTAAGAAGCAGATCTATGAACACTCAGACAGATTTGGGATTGTCTTTTCCTGATTGATTGTCTCCAAGTTTACTCGTCTATAACCCCTTGTTGCTCAAGCCATTCATGAAATGATTTTTGTTAATTACAAGCTTGTCATGTGTAAGTTTACAATTTTTTTAAGTTTTAGGTTGAAATATATGGTTTTTTTATTATATAAATTACTCTTTTAAATTAAAAATTTATGAAAAGTACTTTAAATGGTATTAGGTCAAACCTAGATTAATTATATAAATTTTCATAAATATTACTTGTTGTGAATGTTATTGTTTACAAATTTCACATATCAAATATTTATTTATGGACATGGAAGGCGTGTATTAAATATGTATTTTTTTACATTAATTAAGAATAAAAACTATTGATAACTTAAATATAGAAAGGACTCATATCTCAATGCTTTAAATTTTTAATACTTTTCCTATATATAAATCAAAGGGGAAATTTTATTAATAAATTAATATTTTCTTCATTTTATTTTATCTGTATATATATATATCCCTGCATGTGTTTGCTTAGGTAATTTTGATCTAAATATCGCGTCTACTCTATGTTTGAGCTAATTTTGGGCTATGATACTTCTGGGAGTTGAAAAAAATGAAGACATTCTTTAAAATGTTTTTGGATGCATAATTTTTAACTTAAACCCACAAAACAGATATGCACTAAAAGCACCAATTGCATAGATAACCCAAGCTAGGAACAATCACTAATGATATATATATTCGCTGATAATTAAAATTTTCGAATATTAATTTGGCCAACGTATAGTGACATCATGCCTTCACGTCTGATGACTAAAATTTTACCTCCTGCACCACAAGAATCTATATAATATCACAATCTTCAAATTTAAGAAATGAATATGAATGAATCACTTAGTACCCTCCATCAGTTTTTAGTGCCTTTTCTAATTCGACATCACTTCCCAACTCTTCGTCAACGTCTTCTATCCTCTGCCACCTAATTTTATAACACACTTATGTATATATCTTAATATATGTACGTCAGTGTGTTTCTTTTTAATTTTAGTTTCGTAGGATACATATACTGGCATTGAGTTTTATAATACCACACCTAAAGTGTGCCATATTTAAGTCACATCCTGAAAATAACTAAAACAATGTAACCAGTAACAAGAACCAACTACTCAAACCACTAGGCACATATATTATATCTAGGTTTTTATCAAATCTTTTCATCACCTGAAAGAGTTTAATGCTAAAAGGTCCTGCGTTCTCCAAAAACCTTGCTTCTTTGCTGGTTGTTAGAATAGGGTTGTTGCCAAATGAGTAAAAAAGGAAACAAGCAAAACAAGGTCATCCTGACCACTATAGCACCTGTCAGAGTTTTCATCAATAAGGCTAAGAAATTCTACATGAAGAGCATGATGGATTTCGCTGGCAAAGTTGGCCATGGCAACGGTTTCGTTGGCGGCCCAGTTGTTCAGAATAACCATGTTCCGGTCAGTTTTTGTCCCGCTTCTTCCAGAAGAAGAGATGACAATGAGTTTCAGGTGCTTTTAAGGTTGGCATCTAGAAGAAGAAATGAAGCCGAGTCAGAAGTGCGTCAAGGACAAGGAGTTAAGCCTGCTACAGTAGGGTCATATGGAAGTGGAATGAGGAGGAGTTATACTGTCGGAGTAGGAAAGATTGGGAAGATTGACGAAGACAGGACTTGCTCATTCAGGGAAGTTGAAAGTGTGAAGGAAAAGTTGTGTTCTAGGAGTAGAAGCATTGTTGGTACGAGGAAATAAACTGCTGTAAGATCAAAAAGTACGTAAAAGTGTGTGATTATACAGACTATGAAGTAAATTTGTGTGTATTGTTCACTTAGTTCTTAGCAAGTTTTACTAAATTGAAATCAGTCAACTGCAGCCTGATTTATGCTTTTGTTTTTGGAAATGAGCCTGATTTATTTTTCGCAAGAAATGATTGTAATTGCCCGGAACTCGGGGAATTTCAACTTTGGTTCAATTGCCTCCCCTTTAAAATGGCTCAACGTCTAACATTTTTCCTAATTTTAAAAAACTAACATTAAGGATTTAGATTGATGACCTCTATATGTTCAAATTCTCTTAGCTACATTAGTGAGGGAATTTGATTGCTTCCTGATAGTTATAATTTCCGTAAAGAATCTGCAATATTTTTTACCTCTTCATTGTTTGCTTCTCTTCTGCATAATAATTAAGGAGTCGAGCTAATGGATGTACTGTGATGTTGCTTTACTTGGCCTGTGACTGGCTTCTGCGTAGGACACATGTCTAAAACTTCCCTTCCCAAACAGAAAAAAGTTTCACTTTTATAAATATTGGAAAAGAGATATTATCTTCATTAACTTTTTATTGTTGATGTGGTTAATGTGTGACACATAAAAAGTGACATAATTTAGAATATATTTTTTAAGATTTGATTTTTTTTTCTCATTACTCTTCAAATTCATTGAAAGCTGTAATGCATTGTTCATACTCAGTGACGAAGACATGCGGGGCCCAGTGGTGCCTCCCAAGTTTTTAAAAATTAAATAATTTTTTTATTTTAAATATATATATATATATATATATATAATATAATATAATATATCAAAACCCTGTAACGTTGTCGTCAT
>JAOTBA010000204.1:31548744-31563063 GCA_025629845.1 Erythroxylum squamatum | reverse complement strand
GCCACAAGCGGGCAGCCGGGAGAAGGCTTAGGTCGTCAACGTGCACGTGACTCGAAACGGTTCCTCTCTCGCCCAAATAAACACATAATCCATTCATACTCAGAATGCCATGGTTTCATGTGATGGCATACAATTATATCAAATGTTAATCATGCTCAATGCATAACATGGCAAAATCACAATTTCATTTATTTCATCACTTTGATAAACATCATATTAACACAACAAGTATTCTAGCAAGTCATTTCACATAGCACACACAAACATTTTGCCCTTTTTGCACATAAGCTATAAAGGATTTACCCACCTCACAACCTTGCAAATTTCCAAAGTCAATGGCTTCCTTCTTCTTGTCCTTGATTAGGCTCTTGAGTGCCTAAACATAACAAAACACCATAAATCACCCAATTGGGAGAAATCCCCAAATTTCCCTAATCATCAAAACCCTAAAACCTTAATCCAACCTATCCATAAATCAATTGGGTTAGAAACTCTAACCTTAACCTAGAAACCAAAAAGAAAACAAGATTCTATCATCATCTTCTTTCTTCCTAAGCTTCTTTCTCTCTCTAGAAATCTTCATTGAACACAACCACTCCTTGAATCTCCAACAAGACAAGAAGAAATGAAGAAGACGTACCTTAGAAGCTTGGATTTTCCTTTTATCCACGAAATTTCTCCCCTTTCCTCTTGGATTTTCGGTTTCTCTTCTTCTTTTCTTCTCCTCCTTCACGATTTCTCCTCCCTTCTTCTCTTATCTTCGTTCTCTCTCTCCTCCCTTCTCACTCTCCACGACAATGCTTCTCCCTCTCTCAAATTTTCTCTTTTTATTTTCCTCTTGAACTACCCAAAATGCCCTTCATTAATGACCCCTTTCCAACTATACCCTTGGTTGGCTTTTAAGGGTTCTAACTAGCTTAGTTCAATTCTAACTCAACTTAACACTTCCTTCTATTACCAATTCAATTTCAAATTTCTAATCCTTTCTCTAATTCTAGTTAAAGACAAAAATCTAACATAAAAGAAAAATTTAGACCAATTAAATAACATAAACAATCAATTAAGCAATTAGAAAGAAAACAAGGTCTAACAGTAATGTTTTTTTCTTGAGTTAAAAATGTTAGTTTATACTATATATATAGCCAATTTGTTGGTTATAGTTTTGTGATAATTATTTAAAGACATTATTTATCTTATAATTAAAATGTATACGGAAAAGTGCACAAGATAAATATATATTGCAAATGAAATTATGATGAGATCATACATATAAGATTCATATTACATTTATGTATTATTCTTATATTGTTCCTAGTCATTGTTTTATTGAGTTTAGACATTAATAAAGCGTAAATAGTCTAACACACATATTATGCTCTTCCTTATGAAAAAGTAGTAGATCTCATAGATTAAAGTATAGAGATACATAAATAAACATATGTGTGTATGTTAAAGAAAAAGTTCACTAAACTAACCTAATACCAAAATTCTATTTGGAAGATTACTTGTGTGTCTAGAAAAATTCTCATTTTAATGAATATATAAGTAATCCCTTTAACTTGAGATCTCTAAATTACTCATATATAAGATTGATATATTTTGGTACTACTTACGACATATCTTTGTTAGGATAGCTTAATCAGTAGTCGTTAGATATAATATGAACTACATGGAGGTAATTAAGTGATCAATATAGGATTCATCACCTTAAACTGGTCAAGAAGAATATGTTATTCTTGTTTACTATTGACTCAAGAAAATCTTGGTCATGGTAGAATGACACCTTGAAAATAGTTTTCGAGTATCATTAAAAAATCATTTATTAATAATAGAGAACTAATATGCTCAAATATAGTAGACATGAATTCTATACTTTATGTGCAATCGAATGCTTTTATAATGAAATGATTGAATTACATAGAAAAATTGTGCATAAGAAGATTAATCTAAATGGCTCAGACATTTTAATATTGACGCATTACTAGATGTTAATATTAATCTATGGACATAAATTATTTAATTAGAGATTAATTAAAGAATTTTAATTCATCTAATCATAAATATGATTTAGGGTTATAATTGATATTCATTGTCAACATAATTAGGAACATAATAGGTCATACACAAAGAACGATTAATGAGAAAATCCAATTTAATCAAATTGGGATTGTAAAGATCTAGAAATTTTAAAATTAAATATGAGATATTTAATAGATAAGGAACAATATGAAATAATGGATTTTATTTGGCTAAACTGATATTTTGTTAGAATTAATTGTATTTCTTATTCAATTTTAATTAAAATTAGAATTTTATTTCAATTAAATTACCAAAAGATCTAGACCCTATTATAAATAGGCTTAGGCTCTGAAGGAAGTAGCACCTCTTGCCTACCTATCTTTATACTACTTATAGAAATCTCTACTTATTTGTATGAATACAGTTAGAGGTCAAAAATATGTGTAACTATAATGGTGGTGATAAACTTGTTTCAAAAATTAATTCAAATAAGCTATAGACAAAGGATCAAGCTTTATAAGAAGGTACAATTATATTTATATTTATGCATTAATCTGTGTTATAGAGTTTAAAGTGATCTTAATTTTGAAAAACTGATTGAAAAATATTTCATATCTTTTCCCCTATATGTGGGATCAAATATCGCCCTAATTTTCTATAGTAGTATTAAAATATACTTGAAATCTATAACTTGATTAAGAATGTATAATTTTTATTAATATGATTATAGAATGCAAAATGTTTAGAGATTAAATGAGAACATTAAATCTAGAAACCCATATAGATTACATAATAATATTTTCTATTTGGAGAATCTAGTTGTTGTCACTTGGAAAACAAAGTTGGAGGTTCCTACACCTAGATTCATAGCATAGAAATGTAGGTTTGGAACCCATCTTCTTTGATGCTTTTTCAGCTGAAAGGCTATAGTATAAGCAAAAGAATAATCAATAAGAGAAAGTGAGCAATGGTTTTAAAGCTGGCAGAAGTGTCCTAGCAATTCAAGTGCTCAAGGTTGCTTGTAAGTGAGGGGATATTCATTTGTGTATTGATCAATATTATGAATATCATACCGGTATCGATACATGATTTAGTTATTGTACGGTATTATATTAGTACCTATCAATATCGGGTACCGTTTTGGGTAATTTTTAAATTATAAATTAGTTCCTAGATCTTTTTAAAATTACATAATATTCCTTTAATATATTGTATTGTATTATTTTAAAATTTTACATCAACCCTGTCCCCAAAAATCATAATAATATAAATTTAAAATAACAATAATTTATTTATTTTTATTAACATTAGTTTTTGCATATTTCACATATAAATAATAATTACAATTAATATGAAAAATAACATTTAATCATCATACAAATATAACATTAAAAACAATACAAATTATTTAAAATGTTATAATTTCATCATATAACAAATAATAATTACATCAAATAAAAAGAATAATAAATATTCATGACTCTCTAATAATTACAATTTACAATAAGAGTTCGTACCAAAAAACCCACTAGAAGTGAAACCTAAAACAAAAATATTTACAATTATATTGCATATATAAAATTTAACATATATATCAAATATTAAGTGAAATTAAAAAAAGAGGATAAAAAAAAAACCTAAAACTTCATTCAACCTACTCAAATTGCATTGACTCTAATTCTCATTTAATACAAAATCCTCATAATTAGGAGGAGACTCATCGTCGCCTTTATTCAAATTCATTACACCAAATGGCATATCAGTACTTTCTCATCCAAGATTATGTTCCAAGTCACTCTCAACTATCAAACTCAATTCCTCAGAAATCCAATCTGTCAAACGATCGATATTATCAAGAAAAATTGGATCTATAGAACTACTTATTCTATTAAGAGTCATAGTAAATAATAAAATTAAATTGTTAAAAATTATATGAAATTATATCTAGCTTAATAATGATAATAACATACCCTTCCCAACGTTTTAAATTGTATTGAATAAAGACTAAGCCATTTAATCTTTTGTGCTACAATCTATTCTTTTTCTCGCAATGAAATTATTCAAATTTGCTCTAATTCTTTTCACCCCCTGTTGCACTCACACATTGACTTAGAATTCAAATTGCAAACCTTTGCAATTCTAGAACATCACTTCTAAATTGGTCCTATCAAGCAACTGTAAGACAAAAAAAGTAGCATTATAAATAAATAAAGTGATGATTAATTTTCAACAAGTAACAAAAGTGAAAAAAAATATATACTTGGATTAAGTTTGTCTCTCTGACGAATAGCAATTGACATTCCAAAATTACCAGAAGCATACTTATAAATCTCCATTTGTGAGCTTAGGAGATCTTGCATTATCTCATAAGCAACAGCTGCTGTAATAGTTAATAGTATCCCCTATTAATTTTAGCTTTCTTTGTAAAACTTGATCTAAAATAGACACTAGGATTCAAAAATGCCCCAAGTGCAAACAACAGAGAGTAAAGTTGCCTTTTCCATCTCTCGTTGATGACTGCAAGATAACGTATGTACAAAGAAGACCTGTTTTCATATTGTCCTTGATTTCTTCATTTGCCCTCTTTATGGCATTATAAAAATAACTCATTGTTGCCTTATCATCACTATTAGTTAGACAAAGTGCCCTTACCAAAGGCTCATAAACTCAAATGAAAAATTCAAATTAGGACCAAAATTCATTATCTTCAAGTATAGTTTTAGAAACCTTCAATTCAGCATTAGACATAGCATGTTGAGATACAAATCACTTATCAATTGTAAACATTTATCTCAACTCTTTCTTCATCATAATAAAACACTAAAGTGACAAGAAATATATTGCAAATCTTGTAATAGTATAACGACATAAATATCTACCATTTATGAAATCTATTATCATTAAATTCAAAACATGTGCACGATTGTTGATGAACTTGGTAACCTTTTTTTATTTTGTACAGTGCCACCAATAATAGAAAAATACCTACCATCCCCTATATTTTCCAACATTAATTCAGTGTAATCTATAGCATAAAGAGACTAATAAAAAGAATTACGCTTGCTTTGCAATCTTCTTTCGGTCGCTTTTTAAGCAGAATCATTGTCAGTAATAGATTGAACAATATTTTATGGCCCAACTTTATTTGTAACTTCATCAAATATTTCAAATAGAGTTTCAGCATTCTTAACAAGGCTAGATGCATCAATAAACTTCAAAAATATTATCCCCGTTGCAAAATAAATCAAAAATTAACAATAGGCTCATATTTTCTTTTTGTCCAACCATTACACATGATTAAACACCCAAAAGTAGCCCAAATCATTCCTCTTTCATCCAAATAATTTTTAATTTCATAAACAAAGTTACTCAAAAGTTTACCTCTGTAGTTATCAATTAGTGGAGCTTTGTATCCTAGACCGTAAGAGGTAATAGCATCTATCATAGGCTGATAATAATAAAATGGGAAGCATTGAATGTTATACTTGAATTATACTATCATCTAGCCATTGCCATATCTACATTATAATAGATAAGCCACTTCTCTAAATTGTAAAGCACTATAGATTGAAGGCTGAGCTCCATGTGTTAGACATGGTGTAAAAAATTTGGACATTTGTCTTCTTATTTTCCTAACATCAAATGCAATATTCCCTTCTTTTTGGGTAGGAATACTACCACGAACAACATTCTCACTATCTTCCTGAACACCAACAAAAGAACTTTCACTACTAATTTCATAATTCAATTTTTTCCTTCTAACTTTCTCATGCTGATACTTTTCAAGTAAAGTCTTCATTTTCTATTTCGCTTTATGGCTCACTTTTTTATAAAGCTCCACTTCACCTTTGAGCCTAGCTAAATGTTTCTTTAATCTGGTTATTCCTCCACCTTTCACATACTTGTTGTAAAATAAAAAATTGTATGGTTCTTCATTCCAAGAACTAATCTAGCATAAGCCCAAGCTGGATCATTGAATCTTCCTAAACTGGTTGAATTATTAGGAGTACTTGAACTTCCTTCCATTTAACTATAAAAATAAATGAAGACATATATCAAAATTAGCTTAATAACTTCATATCAAAATAAAGTTGTGTAAAAAATATGAAGAAATAAATCAATAATAGTTTCTCATTAACTCATGTTTCTTTCTAAACAAAAAAATCAAATATATACATTAATTGCTACACTTTCACAACTATAACTCATTTTGTTTGATTACATAATTCAAACATAAGATTAAAACTATAAACTATTTTGTAAAATTATATATTCAAAAATAAACTCAAAACTATAACCTATTTTGTATGAATATATAATTCAATCATAAACTGACAAGTCATAACTATAACTCATTTTTATTATTACATAATTCAATTATAAACTCACATTTATAATTGAATTTGTGTAATCACATAATTCAACCTTAAACTCTTAACTATAAATTATTGTGTATGATTATTGATTAGTTGATTAAATAATCCAATCATAGACATAAACTCACAACATCCATAGTTCAATTTGTATAATTATTAATCATACAATTCAACACAAATTAACTAATCCATTTTGATGATTACAAAATTTAATTTATAATATATAACCCAATTTATAATAAAGACTATCGTTTCATTCAAATTTTAATATATCTCAATTTCAAATTTTATACAAGAACAACCTCAAAAGTCATAATGCAATTCCAAATTTCAAATAATAAATGAATAACCTCAAACTCAAATTCATAATCCAATTCAAAATGTTAATTCTCATTCATCACAATAAGTTAGAAACACAATCAATTCTAATTTCCAATTGAACACTATGATAATTTTTATGAATGACACAAATTCAAACTTTCATTTTGTTATTCCATAATCATAAATTCACAACTCACAGTTTACATTTTTGTAAGCCATCCACAATCACATTCATAACTTGGGAAATCCACAAGCCTACATTACAATCAATCACAAACACATTCCACAATCCATTGTTCCATAGCTCCACTCACACACACTATAGCAAAATATAAACTTGGCTCTCAACACTACAAGTTTAGAACACAATAGTGCAACACAATACAAGAGGCCAGACAGTGATGATTGGCAATGACAGGCAAACGATTGTGGCGACTGACGACTGGCAGAGGAGAAGAGCTAACGGGCTACAATAGGTGACAACTTTCATAGGAGAGGAGCTTGCTAGTGATGGGGCAAGCTATAGGCTGCAGCTGGCGACTGGAGATGGAGGAGAGGAGCTGGCAGGTTGTAACAGGCTACAACTGGCAGTGGAGAGAAGTTGATTGGTGGCAAGTAGGGGTGAGATGCGACTGTGAGGGACTACAGTTGCAAGGCAGCTACGGTGACTGTGAGGGAGTTGCAGTGGCTGTGGGCTATGTAGACTGTGCGCGAGGGTTGCGGTGGCTACGATATGAGCTTCTGACTACTTCTCATCTGCGTGATTGCTTTTGCCTACCTGCCTCATATTGTATTTCAATTTATACCTAAGTTTTTTTTTTTAATTTAGGTCCCTAGATATTTTGAATTTAATGGTACCAAGTATTATTTTACTGGTATTTTAAATACCAGCTAGCACTAGCCGAAATGATGAGTACCGTTCAGTGCGAAATATTATCGCTTTGTATTATTTTTCGTTCGGTACGGTACAAAATCCAATACTTTAGTACTAATATGGTTTCCCAACTTACGGATTTGTGTATAGGATTCAAAAGCTTACCACTACTATTTGAGGATTCCCTTAATGATATTCACGAGTTCACTGTAGAAAGGGATATCAATGTATTAGTACTTTCCTTGTCTGGTGTTATACTGTCAAAGTGTGAGGGAGTAGGCAATGGTGGTCGCTTCTCTTTGATGAATACTAACTAACTGGAGAAGGAAGAAGTTACCAGTAGCTTGTAGGCAAGATAAAGAATGGTAGAAGTAGAGTTACTGGCCACTTACCAGCAACATATGGTGCTATGGAAAATATAGTGGTGGTTGGTCCAATTAGGGGCAAAGGCAACTTTGTTTAATGTTAGTGATACTAGGGTTTTATTGCTTTTTTTTTAATAAAGAAGAAGTGTTATGCTTGGACATTAGGTTAAGCTATCATAGGTCTGTGATAAGGATGTTTGGCTAAAGATTAAGGTAATATAAAGCCTAAAAAAGGGACGTTTGTCAATAGGATTAAAGTATTCTAATCTTGGAGTAACTCTCAAGCTCGAATGAACTCACTCCTTATTAAGAATAACTTTTCTTCAATTAGAATTTAAAATAGTTTTAAATTCTAATTCAATTCTAAAATAAAATAGCTATTATAATTTGATTAAGATCAATAATTAGATCAATTAAATTAATTAATTAGATTCCTTAAATTCAAGAAAAATATTTTCTTAAGTAATTAAGAAAGGTGAACTGACGGAATTTTTGACAGAGCAACAAAATCCATTAAAAATATTTGGATAAATAAAATTGTAAATTTATTTATTTCAATTTAAATGAATTAAATTAAATTTATCATTTATTTATTAGAGAGTTATCATTCTATTCATTTAAAAAATTATTTCTTTATTAATTTGAATAATATTTTTCTTGAATTATTGGAAAATACATTTTCCTTGATTAAATTTGTAAATTTTTTTTAATTTAATTGAGAAAATCAATTCTTCTTTAATATTTTTAAAGATAGTTTTTTAATTTATTAAGGAATGATTTTCCAATTAATTAAAAAATCAATCTCTAAATAAATAATTTAAAGGGATTTATTAATTAAATTTAAAAGAATTTTAACTTACAAAAATGTTTCCTTCAATATTAAAAAATAGTTTTTTAAATAAGAAAATTTCTTTCTAACTAGATTAAATAATTTTATGATTAGGTTAGAATATCTTACTTTTTAAACTTTTGAAAAAGAAGTTTTCAAAATTATAATAAGTAAGAAGAGTAATTTGTTGAAAATTATTTTCAAGTAATTTTATTAAAGGAATTAAGATAATTGAAAATGGTTATTAAATTGAATTTGAAATTTCTTTTCAAATCAAATTAAATTCATATTTGGAACAAATTTTTTATTTATTTATGAATCAAAGGTTTAATATAATTTAGTTACCCAAGGAGTTAAAAATATTATTTTGGAATATGAAGATTAATAACTAAAATCAAATCAGGCTTAATATTTTATGTACATACTTTGGTTATATTTTTCTAGATTGCATGTTTTGATTTATATGTTTAATATATTGTATAGGCATATTGAATTGTATGTGAAAATATATGATATTTTACATGTAATTTATGCTTGGTGAGACCATTTGAAAAATAACTCGTTAAATATTAATTACACATTAAGAACATGATTGTTTCCTTTCATTTTTTAAAGATAAAACTAGAGCTATGTTTATTATAAGGCTTGTTGAAGGACTTAAGGCCTCTTTAATCAAAATATGTTTTATTTATAATTAATGGGCTATACTTAACTAAATTTATATGATTTAAATGAATGAATTTATGATCAGATTAATTCAAAGGTAGGGTTAGTAAAAATATATCATATTTGTTTAGCAAGAGTTGTCACCTAATCTAGTAGTCATATAAGATGTGATTGATACGGATCTTATCTACCTAAGTTTGTTTAGTTTGTTGAGTAACTCAAGATTAAATAAATTTAAATGGAGACTTAGCCCACTAGAGAGATTATATTAATCTGTCTAAAGTAGTAGTGAGGGTTATTAGTTCAAATAACATAATGGGATTAACCAAATAAATAATTGAAGTTCTAATCTTATTTGATTGTTGAAGGATATAACTAATTACTTATTTCTTCCATTTACCTTATATTCTAAGTAAAAATTACCTTTACTTAATGTAGTTAATATTAAGTGTTAGGAAACCAAATTTCTTGGACATAGGTTAGGTATTAAAAGATTTCTCAAAGAAAGAAAAAATTTATGTCCATTATATGATTTTGTTATTAATCCCTATTAAAGATTTTAATGACAAAGTTTTAGAGATATATCAATATCCTATACACGAGAAAAGATAATGAAAATTTAAGTTAAATAATGATTTATAAACTTTAATGGCAACATTTAAGATGTATGTCAACACCATAATAGCACAATACAAATAGTTGTATCAAGTAGATCTGAAAGGTATAATGTCTTAATAGAATTACAATATTATAGTTATTGTATTAAAAGTATAAACATGGACTACAATTAAAGGCATTGGCTTAGGTATGATAATAATTATCATTAAAGAAAAATGGTTGCATGGCTTTTCTTGCCTATACATCTGATAAAGTTCATAAATATTTCTAGTTCATGTTTTTGAGTATTTGATACTAAATTTAGATTCAATATAACTACAATAATCAAGGCATGATAAGAAATAGATTTATTTAGTAAAAGTAATTGGTTCAAGTTTGTACAAATAGTTCATATGTATTGGATCCAAGGATATTCATAATTAATATAAATGGCAAGAATACAAAGTTAGATAACTAAGTTATTCTTTTATTCCATGTTAGTCAAATCAGTATAATGAGAATCAAAAAGTTGCATACAATAATTTACGTATCATTTGATTATAAATTATATGAAACTTATGAAAATTGACAAGTTGAAGGATGGTCAAATCAAACTTCAGTGAAAGGATGATAAGTGTAATGCAATGTCAAATCTTATACATGTAATTTGTGAGATGTAAAAACAATTCATAAAAGGATGAATAATAGTATTTCATTAAATTTACTGTTGACTTTATATGATGTAGTCATATGTATTAAATGAAATATTGATTTAAAATTTTGAAAAGTTTATAAAGTATTTAAATCTAAGAATAAATTAAGCATTGAAAATATTGAAATATTTTGATGATATTAATGTAGTGAGATTTGAATTTTTTCTTATTTATAAGGAATGAAATTTCTCTAGTGAATACTTCCACAACTAAATTTCATAATAATATGAATTTGTATAAAAAGGGAGCTGCAATATAGGATATTGTATGATATAAAATTCATTTATTTTATAATTATGTCTAGTACAATAACTTACCTTTGACAGTTTTAGTTAGATCAATTAACAAGATTTTATGTTAGATACGAAATTGGTAAAACTTAAAAAAAAACAAAGTTAATGATTTTGGGATGTGATACCTAGTTGAAGAATATATTATCCAGTAAGTTTAGAACTAAATTGGAAAATAAAAAGTTGTGATATATCCAAAAGGGTAGATATCATCTCACAAACCTTATGGAATAAAATGTTTATTTTAATACACACTTATAGCAAAATATCTCTCAAGATAAGTAATGGGAGTAAGATGAAGTGTGAAAATTTCAAATCTCATAATAATACATTTAGTTGAAACTAATGCCTTTGTTGATACATTTGATGTGTAGGTTAAAGGATATAAGATGTTAAAATTAGCTTTCATGATGAAGTTAAAGAGTTTTTTTAGGTAATTGTGGATTTATCATTTCTATAAGAAGCTTTGTTATACTCTAACTATATAGATGACATATTGTTTTAAGAGAATAAAAATTTATGTTTTCAATTGTTAAACGTATGAAAGTCTAAGAACAACTCTTCTTGGATGTAAAAAGTTAATAACTTAATTATGGGAATTAGATCTAGAGATAAATACAAAATTTGTTTACATATTATAATCTAAATACATAGATAATGTATTAAAGGTGTTTAGTAATTGAGATATTTGATATTAATGAAGTATTAACATATCCATTATTCTAGAATAAGTTTATATTTGAGTTTTTAAGGTTATATTTAAAGTCCTAGTTAAGGTATATTTTACTTAGAACAATATTAGTTTGAGATTGAAAGGTTCCAATGGAGCATTAATTTAGCCACAATGTATTTTTCATTTAGTAAAAATAATTATTTAGATCAAGAAATTCTTTGCTGGACTTAGTATAGTTCCTTATATAGTAATATATAGTGGAACATTAGAGCCATTAGCTATGCAAATTGAGATAAGGTCTCGTTAAAGATCTAAGTACATATTTAGATAGTTTCTTTTAATTATAATGATAATTAAGTTGAAACTCGCAAGATTTAAACGAGTGTTATTCTCAAATATCTTAAAGAATTCACTTACTAAACAAATGTTTTGGTATTAGTATGATCATCATATTGTGATATGGTTTAAGATATTGAAACAATTGACTTAGTGTAAGTGGGAGATTTTTTGTTTACGCCTTACAACCAATAAGGTAATTGTACTTTTGTGATATAAATTTTTAAGGACATTCTCATCTTATACATATTCATATTTATATAATAAAGTTCATGAGATTAATATATATTCAAAATAAAATTATAATGAGATCATGATGGTGAGATTCTTATTATATTTATATATTATTATTAAATTGTTAGTAGTCATTGTTCTATTATAATTGGATACTAATAGAGTATTAAAAAGGCTAGCACACGTCATGTTTCTTCCTTATGAAAAAAATAGTAATCTTATAGATTAAAGTATAGAGATATTTAAATAAACATATGAGTGCTCATTAAAGAAAAACTTCACTAAATTGACTTCATATGAGAATTTTGTTTAAAACATTACTTGTATATTTATAGAAATTCTCATTGTAATAATTGTATAATTGATCTTTTAATTTGAGATCCCTAAAGTATCTCATATATGGATTGATATATTTTGATAATACTTACAACATATCCTTTTAGGGTAACTTAATTGGTAGTTATTAGATATAGCATGAACTATTTGGAGATAGTTGAGTGATAAATGTAAGATTCATCACTCTAAAGTGATTATATTCTATTATTCTCAATTTTGTATTGATTCAAGAAATCATTAGCTAAGGTAAAATGATAATTAAGAAGAGATTTTTAAATGTCGTTAATAGAATTAAGGCTAAAAGGCATAGACATCCCCTATAGTTTTAAAAAACCTTTAAAAAAACTCTTGATCTTTAAAATTATTAAAAAAAAATTCCTCTTAGACTTTGGTCAAAAAATAATGACAAAAATAATCAAAAATAATCAAAAATATAGTCTAATTAAATGTCACTAACTCAGCTTTTAAGCATAATAAAAAATAAATAAATTTGACTTAAATTAATAATTTAAGATAATTATAATTAATTATTACTTTGGTTCAAATTTAATTAGTTCAATTCAAGTTTAAGAGTTAGGTTGAATAATTATAAAAGAATATTTGGTTAGTCCTTGTATGTGTTCATATTACATATATTTTATCAATATTTTTTTAACCAAAGTCTAAGAAAAAAAACATTTTTTGGAAAAAAACCAAAAACTAAAAGGAGTTTTTTCAAGAAATTTAAGGATCAAAGAGTTTTTCTGAGATTTCTTAAATTACAAGGGTGGTCTACATCTTTTACCCTAGAATCAATTACTAATAATGGAGAACTAATATAATTGGATTCAGATCGAATAGACATTAATTCTATACTCTATGTTTAAGGAAAATATTATATGATGAAATGATTGAATAATACAAAAAAAATCATACATAGAAAGGTTAGTCAAAACTACTTTGATATTTTTAATATTTGAGTACTCATAACGAGTTGTTACACATCAATATTGATATATAGATATAAATTATTTAAATAGATAGTTGAAAATAAATTAATGGAGTTTATTTATCTAACCTTAAATATTATCTAGTGTTATAAGAACAGTTGATAAAAAAATAATTTAATCAAGTTGGATTTAAATGTAAAGTTTGAGAAACAATAACTTTAAATATGAAATATTTAATAATTCATATTTATAAATAAGCACTAGTATCAGATACTTAATCTTATTTGGGCTTGATAGGTGTTTAATTATAATCAATTGTAATTATTATTAAAGTTAATTAAATTATAATTTTATTTCAACTAAATTATTAAAAGATTCAAACTCTATTATAAATAGACTTAGGCTCTAAAGGAGTTACACTTCTTTTCTACCCCTTTTTATACCATTTGTTGAGTTTTCTCAACTTATTCATATAGATACCATTAAAGGGTTGACATTTTAATGGAAAATCCTAGGATCTGATCTTGCACAAGGCAAACTAAAACATGAAACTGTTACTTTTGATTTCTCAAAAGTAAAAATTATTTAAATTCTATAACATAATTAACATATAATATATAATAAAGCTTGAATCATAATTCTACCTCATTATGAAACTTGGTTTTTTTTTCTTATCATTTCCCTCTGTTGGACCAATGGTGGTTGACAAATAAATTCCTTAATGTTTTGATAATAATAAAATGTATAGAATTGGTAAGAAA
>JAOTBA010000204.1:31521034-31534349 GCA_025629845.1 Erythroxylum squamatum | reverse complement strand
AAATAGGTTAACCGATCCTATAGGTTCTTTAGGTTCAGGTTCAGGTTCAGGTTCGTGAAATTGCCGAACCTGACATTTAGGTTCAGGTTCAGGTTATTTATGAACGGGTCAGGTTACCCTACCATGAACACCCCTACTCATACCTTTGAAACAAGCACCCCCTTAATTCGATTGTATGGTATTAGGAGTACGACTTCAACGAGGTGTTCCATGTTCGTACAGTTATAGCAAAGCAAATCTTTTGATAGTCACGCAATTATAGTCAGCTTTGGCGTTGTGTTATTGGAAAATTGGAATGTCTTTGTCATTGTTAATGGTCTAACGTCTTAAAAGTAAAACAATTTTGTCAGCTTGATACGACTCGATTTACAAGGGCTATATTTAAATATGTTGCAACCACCAAAATTACATAATTAGGTTTTTAAAATTTAAAAAGTTCTAATAATATCCCCTCAAAAAAAAAAGTTCTAATAATATAAAGTCTTATATAGATATTTAAGATGGTGTTAAGTAGAACAGTTACGGAGGAGTCCTCTGTTCATTTAGTCAGATCCAACTTTTTTTTTTTTTTTTTGTCTTAGACCAGGGTATCCACTGGCGGACCTAGTGATTAATCCCCTCGCTAGTTTGTAGGCACCTCACAGGATGGGACAGCTGGCCTAAGAATTTAAGGCTGCTCCATACCCAAAGTTAAGGATCGAACCCCTAACCTTTAGTTAAGGATGGATGAATCCCTGCCACTCAACCACATCCTTAGGTTCAGTCAGTTCCAACTCTTTGTGTTATGAGCTTTCATGTATCAAAATTTTCTGAGTCCCGATTATTTGTTGCCTCGAAAGTTATGCTGGCCATAAAAGAAACAACCCAGCAATCAATCATCAGTAAATGAAGGAAAACTGAAAATGGGTATGAATAAACAAAAGTTAGCTAAAAAAGATAATAAAATACTAACATTTTTTAATTAAAAGATAAACTAAATATTTGAATTGAAGAAAAAAAAGTAGGACAGAGGTAATGGTAAGCATACATATAAGGGCGTTTTGAAAATGACGGGAGGCGAAATGTGTGTTTATAATAAAATAAACTAGTATAACTGTATAATATATCAATATGGACTCTTTTGCAATTTTTTAAAATTTTAGGGACTATTTTATAAATTTAAAAATATCCCGAAACGGTACCCGGTACCGACCGGTACCGGTATAGTTCCGTTCTAGAGTCCAATCCGGTACCGAATCCGGTACGGTATTCATAACATTGGCCCCACCATTGAGTAGACCTAATAATATAATTCATTTTAATCCTCGACTAATTGTGGACTTTAAAGTCTAAGCATATACAAAATGCTATTTCTTTTCTTATTGAGGGCAATATTGAATCTCAACCTTTTCCTTTTCTTTTTAAGAACAAGGAAAATCACAGGAAGGATGGAATGCGTAACCCCTCTTTCTATGCTCGCCATTTGAGAATTTAGGGAGAGTAACTAACTCAATGAAAAGTAACAGCCTAAGTTTAGTGTCACTGTCACCACTCACCAGTCACGTATCAATTCTTTGGTCATCATTCTCTCTATTAACTTGGTTGAATGGGAAACAGAAGAGTTTACAAACGACATTTCTTAAGTGACGAACTTGAAAGTAAGACGGAAGGTATGGACATATCCCAGTTGCACAAGACTTGGGAGAGCTGTCAATGGCAGGACTTAGGGGCATGTTAATGTTGCCAAAACGGAAAAGAAACTTGAACACGTCTATTAACCTTGTGAGAAGATAATTCAGCCTTTCCAACAGGTTTGAGGAGTCTTTTCTTTCTTTCTTTTTTTTTGGTTACTTGGCTTCCTTTTGGCATTTATAGTCATCACTTAATTTGAGCTGCTTTTGATTCCTGCTATACGTTTTTGCCACTTAAAAACTATATGTTGGTCAATGACGCAGTAAATTAATAAATTTCCCATGTTTGCACATTATTGAGTAAATAGATGAAACAATAATATGAAGAGAAAAGGAGTTGGAACAAGAACAACGAACAGTACGGTCCAGTAGTCAGGATCAATTAAGCTTTTCTTTCTTTGCTTTGGTTTGGTTTGACATCATAAACTACACAATTTTCCAAGCAAAACAAACCATAACGCTCCCCTTACCCATAACTTACAACACAGAATGGACATGTTCATAAGCAAACCATATACCCATCTGTAACTCACCTATACAAAGCTCGAAACTTTTTTTTTCCTTATTAATGGACTAGACGGAGAAAAAGAAGAGAGACAGAATCAATTAATGCTACGCTTGCCAGGCCGATCAGCGACTTTCATAGTCTTCTCGATCATTTGCTTCGCTTTTCTGCTACGAATCTCAACCTTAACACTTGCACTCTTATCCATCTTCACATAAGGTTTCTTCGACTTCTTCAAGCCCCTCACCTTAGATTTGATGGACTGCACCAGGTTCTCCAACTGAATTGCCATTTGAAAAGTCTCTTCTTTCCAATCCAAAACTCACCAACTGATCCTAGATGGGTATTCAAGAAAATCGAAGATTTAGAAAAAAGTGGGTTTGCCTAAAAATCTCGCAAAATGTGCTGTGATAAATAACAAAGGCGTCGGCTTTCGACGTTTTCATGTAGCAGTTCAAGGTTTTGGTTTGGTTTCTTTGGGTGCTTTTATGCGACTCGTATGTTGTGTCCTTCCATTTTCTTTATTGGCGTGTGGTTGGTAATGAGGACTGCTCTTTGCGGTTATTACGGGTTTACCTCCGACCGTTTCGCTTTGACTTCTACTGGAGTTAGAATCAGGTGTTTAGGGTGTACATTTTCTTGTGCAATATACACAAATGTCATTATTGTAATTGCCGACCATACAAAAGTCTACCATAATTGTACACAGTAAAATAAGCAATAAAAGATACTCCACAATTTTCCAAAATCACTTAAAAGTTGCTAAAGCTCCATTGAATGAGCATTTATATTTTAAGCTAACTTGAAGAAATATAATTTTACTAAGAGAAAAATATAATACTAATAATAATAATAACAATAATAATAACTTTCTCAAAGAAAGAACAATGTAGACGACAAATGGACGCTTATATATTTGATATCTTAACAAACTTCTGACATCTCTGTAACAAATATTCCCTTCATGCTGGCATAATAATGAGGCTCCATAATCCTACAATTGTACAACTATCGTAAGGATTCGGGTACCAAACCACGTTATAATGAGATCAGATTACTTCTTTCACGTAAACGTGTAAATGAGAAGAGTTGAAATAGAGTTAGAAACAATAAAAGTGAACGCAGGTTATTTCAAGGGCATTACAGTACCAAGGCTACCTGTGGCTTTTTAAGTTCATTACGTGATTAGCTGCACTTTTCTCATTTCTATTAATACCAACGACCTATCATTCTTGAGTAAGACTGTTTTTATTCAAATAATAATAAAAATAAAAAATAAAAAATAAAAAATAAAATGAAGTTTGTAACGGACCAAAGTTGAGTTCTGGTTTTCACTTGATAAGAAAAATGTAAAAGGTTGTAAATGGAATTGCAACAGTAAAAGGGTAGTTATATATTCATGGACGTCATACAGAACGTAGGATTAATTTTTTTAAGACTTGCCAATGGAAAAGAAAAATATGTGGGTAGTTTATGATTATTACTGCGCCGTTCATAGTAACTCTGAAACCAAGTACAGACGCATGTTGGACAATTTTGTCCTTTCTTATAAAGTTGAACAACTATTCATTACATTTTTTGGTTTTTAAATAACTTATTAGTTAAGTTACATAATTTGATCTAGACAAAAATAATAAAGTGACTCAATAAATAATCTAAATCAATGGGTCAAAGTCTGTGTGAAAAATAGATTTTAATCAGTATGGACCGAACCCATATCGGGCTTGTGATAGAGAAACTCAATATGAAAGCTATATATAAAGGTTAAGGTCTCCTACAGTTGCTCATATCAATCGTAAACATAAAGATTCTCTGACTCGTTAAGAGAGCTTACGTTTTGAGAAAACTATAGAAAGATCTCAATCGCGTCCCAAATAGCATTTCCCGTGAAGGCGGCGGTAGATTCACGCTCGTTTCAGTTTCGGAAAGCTCATTTGAAGTTATAGAGACCAAAATAAGGTACTTTCACATTTCTTCATTTCTTGCCTTTTCACGTTAGATCCGAGATACATAACTAAGGTACCATCACGTATTACACATGGTATCAAAGCGGTGACGTGATCGGGTGATTAAAACGAAGATTCTTCAGTTTTTCTCTTTATAAGGTTTTTGGAGAATAAACTTATGTTTCTTAGATTTTTCTTGCTTTTTATTGCATAAAAGTAGTATACATGTATTTAGCCTTGAGAAATGAGGTGAAAATGAGCTTCGGAGTGCAAAAAATCTGCCCAAAACTAGCCTAAAATTGTCATTTTCCAGCAAGAACGACAGAGACCGTTGGGACAAAAAAAACACAAACATTTAAGATTTCCCGTAAGGATGCCCCGGGGTGTTTTGGGTTAGTTTCCGGGTCCAAGAAATTAATAAAGTGAAATTTTCCATTTTTCTGGATTTTTTACATTAGTAATAAATTAAAGTTCAATTCTAGGAAAAGGAATTATGGCGTTCTGAATCCGATTTTGAGTGAATTTTCATGCTTCAGACATCACATGAGGGAGATACTTCAATTTTTCATGTCTCGGGTCTCATGTTCAGTGTCAGGATCACATGATAGTTACTTGAAAAAGGTATTAAGACATTCTAAAGCCATTTTGAGTGAATTTCGTGCAACGAACTTGCCATAAGGGAGATACATGAGGTTCTCGTGTCTCAAGTGATCAGTTCAGTATCCAGTGATGCACGATAATCGCTCTACTGAGATTTTTTCTTTGCAAAAGTCTCAAATGAAGTTTTCAGAGCATGTCTTCAGCACGAGTGCGTGATAACGAGACTGTGCATTCGGATTTTTGCATTTATTGCTGTTACATTGTCATATACCATATGCCCATAAAGAATGTGAGGATAATATACAGATGTATCCCTTGTGTTTGTGGACTTTTTGAGTGCTGATGAAGATGTAGTCACCAAAGTAGCCTTTCAGTCAGTATTTTGAATTGTTCTGCTTGCATGTTGAGGGATGTCTCTGATTTTATATTTGGTCATTCTGCCCAAAGGTGTTGGCCTTACATAATATTTTGAGATATGCATAAAGGCATTAGATAGAAGAAAGTTGTTGCTTAAGTGATCTATTCACTCAAAAGTGGTAATGTCATGAGAGTTGATGGTTTGTACTCTGATCACTTTTATGTGGAAGTCTAATTATATATATTATGTATTCAGCCTAAAGGTGTTTCATAATATGAGTAATCGGATTTTCTAAAAAGATACTATTTAATGGATTTGAGTATCACTGTTATCTTACATTTATGCTGATTTAAACACCATTATTTTGTAGTCACCTTTTCGATCAACAAAAATCAGTGTCACCATTGAAACCCTGACTGGTTTCAATACAAAGAAGTGGAAGGAGGATGTATTGAATGATATGGAGATAGCTAAGGTCGATATGGCCATACGGACGAATAGGAATGAGACTTCAACACTTTGATAGCCCATTGCGTTACTGAGGAGGAGAAACTCAAGTTTGCTACTCCTACAACCCTCGAAGCAACTAAAGGGAAAGCAAAGATGAAGCCTGCTAAGTTCAAATGTAGAAAGTTCAAATCTTCTCCACATGTTGATGTTGGTCAAACCAATGCTAGTAAAGGTCCACATGACATAAAGAAGCCATCAGTATAAGGCTTAAAAGGAAAGACTGAAACCATCAGGTAACTCCTTGACTAATTAATTTATGAATCTAATTTGTGATAGTCGCATTAAGTATTTGGTGGCTATGTAGTGGAGCATCTGATCAAGGTGCTTCCACGATGCAAGGGTTCATATATAGGATAAAGCCAAATAAAGGGAAGGAGAAACTGATGGTTCACAGCAATGAAGAAATAGAAGTAATATCTATAGGAAATGTTTCTACTGAACCTTGTTGTAAGATTCATTTTAGGTTTTACACGACACATTTTATATGTGATCTTTTGATCAATTTGGACAAAGAAGGCTGACGTTTTGTATTTAATGCTTTTATTGTATAGTTGTTTAATGCAAAACATAATGGTACAAGTTTCTTACCATATGGTTTGTATAGAATGTGTCTTACTTCGAATTAGATATATGCTTCTTCGTATCTTGCTAAACAAGTTATGAAATGAAGAACCCTGATGAATGAGAAGTCATACATGGTGTGGCATAAATGTTTAAGCCACATTTCTAGAGCTGGGGTTAAGAGATTGATCAAGGAAAGCATTTCTCAATTCTAGATTATAATGATCTGGGAACATGTGCTGACTGTTGCAGCGGTAAGTTGACTAATAAGGATATTGAGGTCAACTCATGCTTTTGACCTGTTGAGTCTGATACATAAAGATATCGATAGACCTTATACAGTTGCATTGTGCAATTCTAAATGTATTATGACATTTGTTGATGGTTATTCCCATTAAAATTATGTGTTCTTGCTTAAAGACTGAAGGTTGAGAACCGATTGAAAAAATTTATCAAGATAGTCAGATTTGACTATGGAGGATAATATCATGGAAAACATGGTGTTTTAGGGCTTTAAAAGGTCCATTAGCAATATATTTAGAATTAGTTGGAATAGTGACTTAATTCACTATACCGAGTAGTTCTAAGCAAAATGGTGTGTTACCGAAAGGCATAACTACACCCCAAAGGACTTGAAGAAGTCGATGTAGAACAAGGCTATTCTACCTGATTATCTAGAAGTTTGGAAAGTCATCTTTGCATACATTCGTGTATGGGGCTGCCCTACTGAGATAGTATAATCCTTATAAAGAAATATTGCATGCTCGTTCCGCCCATTACTATTTAGTAAGATATCTCGACCATTTTAAGACTCTAGCTTTTACTGTAAAGAAGGTGGGACTAGAATAGTGGAATCGCAAACAACTAAGTTTCTAGAATATAATGTCTATGATGATGGTAGACTCATTGACCCTTCGGATGATAGCAGGGCGGATACACAGTTATCATGTGCCCGTTATTCATACAATTAGATTCGGTAGATCTAGGTCTCTGTACCGTGCCTGTATAGGAACAGGAATCCATACCTGTATACACAGTGGTTCTTGGGGGTACAAGATCTAATGCAATTAAGTAAATCCATACCAGAGTGAGACGACCTGCTATCTCATCTAATTACATAGTCTATCAGGTGTACAGAATTATGATCTTAGACATGTTTCGAATCCAGTTACTTTTACAAAACCTGTTTCTGGACCCAATGCGGATGTGTGGTGGAATGCAATAAATGACGAGATGCAATCCATAAAGCATAGTAAGGTTTGGAGCCAGTTGATTTACAGCGAAATTGCAAACTCATCAATTGTAAAAGAAGATTAGACTTAAAGGATTCAGGATAGAGTTCAACAGTTTATAGGCTAGTTTAGTAGCCTAATGGTTCACTCAGGGAGAAAGGTTAATTTTAATGTTATCGTTTCTCTCGTATCCTCGTAGAATATATTTTAAGTGATTAAGGCAATTGTAGCTCATGATGATATAGAGTTATATTAGATGACTGTCAAAACTACTTTCTTGAGTAAAGACCTTTATGAAGAGGTTTATATGGTATAACCTGAAGGATTATAAGATCCAAATAGAACTGTCATGGTTTGTGCGTTATGTAGATCAATATATGGTTTACATCAAACCTTTCGAAAGTGATACCTTACAGTTGATGAGGTTATTACCTCTTTCAGCTTCATGGAAAATAAAGTTAAAAGATGCTTGTACTATAAGGTCAGGGGGAGCAAAATTATCTTCATATTACTGCATGTGGTTGATATATTGCTCACGTCAAATTGCTTGACCATATTGTATAATATAGTCAAGCAACTTTTGGTCAAGAACTTTGACATGAAGGACCTTGGCGTAGCATCTTTTGTCCTAAGTATTCAGATTCACCAGGACAGATCTCAACACTCATCAGGCCTCTCATAGAGTACATACTTGAGTATGTGATATAAAGGTTTAATACAGTTAACTGTAAACCTATCGTAACACCTATCTCTCATAGTGAGAGGTAATCTTTGGCACAATATCCAAAGAATAAAGTAAAGAGAGAGGTTATGAGGAATGCTCCGTATACTAGTACGATTGATAGCCTGATGAATGCTTGGCTATGTACTAGGCGGGACATTACATTTACTGTTTGACTATTTAGTCAATATCTGGTTAATCCAAGAGTAGACCATTAGAATGTAGTCTAACGAGTGTTAAGATACTTAAAGGAACTAAGGATTATATGTTTACATATAGCACAGTTAACAGACTAAACCTCGTAGGGAATTCAAATTCAAATTTGGCTATTTGTCCGAATGATCGAAAGTTCACTTAAGGTTACATGTTTTAAGTTTACAGATGGTATAATATCGTGGAAGAGTGTCAAATAGACACGGGTGACTTCCTCGACCATACATGCAGAGTGTATGTTAAGGGGCTGCTTCACAGACGGTTTAGCTCAAAAACTTGATTTCTAAGTTGTTTGTGGTTGATTCACTGGCTAGACCCATTCAGTTGTACAGGGGTAATCTTCTTGCTATGTTGTTTAATAACAACAAAGAATATTACAGGATCTTAGCATTTAAAGGTCAATTATTTGACCATAAAGGTGTTGATACGAAAGGGTCACATTAAAGTTTGGAGCATTTAAGAACTGAGGAAATGATAACCGATTCTTTAACTAAAGGACTTCGCCCACTTGTGTTTGTAACACAAGTATACAGTATGGATGTTTTGACGTCCTTAGACACTGTTAGTTAAGGGATCATTATATTTGCTTCATGTGCATTTATACATTTGATGTATTATGATGGTATAATGGTTCATTAATAAACATTATCATCGTTTATCCTCGGTAATACGTGTTATTGTATATTGTCATAATACATATAAAAGTCTTAAGATTATTTCGATCTTAAGCATTTAAAGGTTATTGGGCATATATATAGATTGAACTTGAGTTTATGTCATTTAGACGCATACAGTTTTATACGGATATCCATTAAGTTTGACATGACATAGGGGGTATAAGTTTTTTAATCCCATAAAGGTTCTCTAATGTAGTTTAGCATTTAGTTGGAGAACATAAAGATTTTCTCTAATGCAGTTTAGCATTTGGTGAGAGGAAACAAGTTTTCTCTAACGCTGTTTAGCATTCGGTGAGAGAAAATAGAATTTCTCTAATGCAGTTTAGCATATGTGGTTTAGCATAAAGTTGGAGAAATCGAGACCTACAAATGAAGATGATATAATTTAGACTATAAATGAATATGATATAATTTAGATCATAAAGGTATTTTCTTAGTTTGCCACACTCCATTTTCTCATTCATGTTAGTGAGATATTAGGTATACGTGATTGTATTAGATCTGTGTCGCACATGACACATGCATTTGATACTTTTCAGTATTGAAAGCCTTGCAGGACCGAATGATGACTTTCATTATCTTTGGATCAAATGTTATGTTTTTAAACTTAGTCGACTAATTCAGTAGCGTGACTTAATTGAGTTTTTAAACTAAAATCAAAACGGCAATTAATGCTGGTCCAATAGGGACAATGTTGGACAATTTTGTCCTTTCTCATAAAGCTGAACAGCTATTTATTACATTTTTCGGTTTTTAAATAACTTATTGGTTAAGTTACGTAATTTGATCCAAACAAAGATAATAAAGTGGCCCAATAAATGATCTAAATCAATGAGTCGAAGTCCGTGTAGAAAATGGATCCCAATCAGTATGGACCGGACTCATATCGGGCCTGTGATGGAGAAGCCCGATATAGAAGCTATATATAAAGGTTAAGGTCTCTTACAGTTGCTCATATCAATCGTAAGCAAAGGATTCTTTGACCCGTTAAGAGAGCTTACGTTATGAGAAAATTGTAGAAAGACCTTATTTGCGTCCTGAAGAGCAATTCTCGTGAAGGGAGCAGTAAATTCGTGCTTGTTTCAGTTTTGGAAAGCTCGTTTAAAGTTATGAAGACTGAAATCAGGTATTTTTCACATTTCGATCCGAGATACGTAACTAAGGTACCGTTACGTATTACAATGCACACTCAGTAATAACCAGATATTATTCTCTTTAAGGGTGATTTAAGTGGTTCATGATGATTTGAATTCAACGTGGACTTCTCAAATGATTCCAAGTCATGGAGGTTGAATTTGCATTGCGAAAGAAATTTTAATAATTGTTTGAATTGAAATTTTCGATTAATTATATTTTATTAAATAAATTATATGAATGTAAATTCTGACAATTATTTTAAATTTGATTTTATATATCTAATAGTAATAGATGCTTCCAGCTGCCCATTATTAAAAATGGATACTATCGTAGTCTGTTTTCAGTTAATAAATGAGTAGATTTACAGTTCATAACTTAAGGTTCTGATTCATTATCGTTGTATGTTGACAATGACTAATTAAATTTAGAGTAAAAAAGGAGTTTCTAATTGGATAATAAACTCATATAAAATTCTTAAAAAGAATATAAAATAATTTCCACGTGTTTTTTACTGGCTCCACATAAATCTAGACTTTTCTTTTGACTCGTGGGTCGATTATATTGGTTCAGAAAAATGATAAAATTATGTATATAAATTATACTAAAACCCGACTGCAGGCCAAGTTCCAATCATATATATTTTTTAAAAATACTAAAATCCAACCCAGCAAATGTTTCTAATGGGAATTGATGCTACCATCCGAAGTCAAGAATCATGCAATGTCCTTCTAAATCTTTGGATATTTATTTCCAGTATGCAATCTCTTTTTTTTAAAAAAAAAATTGCAATCTCTTAAATTACATTCAGGGTATATAAAAAGATATATAAGTAAGTATAGAAATGAGACATTTCGATGACTAGTCTTTATCGGAAATTTGGTCAATATTCAAACGCAATTGACTTTGTTATGTGCAAAAAATTTCTTGATCAAGTTAAGACGTGGACCATTTACCAAGACTTAATGTTACGTTAAATTAAAATTTAGGATTTCATAAAATAAATAGACTTTCTGACTTGCAATCGTTTAGTAAAATACTAAATAATTGCAACAAAATATTAAAATTGTGATTGTTTGAGTAAAAAAAGAAAGAAAGACAGAAAAGAGATAAATATGTGGTGATTAAATTACTCGACGGACTTCAAATTTCAGCATCCAATTTCAAGCGATACATATGCTTATTAGTTCCTATTCTCATTTTATTTCCCTTGTCTGGCTAATTGGCTCTACATGATCTTCTTTTTATCATCAAAGTAAAACTTGAGAAATTCAATATAAACTTCTTCCATTTCATTGTTTTACAATTAATTTGGAAGAGGAATGTTACATGTCTTGGTTATGATCAGATTGAGCGAGTCCGCAATCCCCGGAATTGTTTGTAAGAAGCAATACACGTGCAATAGACCCACACTCCACGTAAAAGTCCAATTCCTAGACCTCCATTATTTTATTTCATTTTCTCAGAAATAAAGAAATAACCAGACAAACGCTCAAAATTCAAGAAAATGATGCAGCCTGCCATGACCATCAATTAGAAATGGTCAAAACAGACCATTTACGATGCCATTTCTTGCAGATATATATATATATATATATATATCATTTAAAAGGCAAAATCACCTAAATGCATGGGCATATCAGAGCAGAAGACAATACCATCCACCACCTAGTGCCGCTTGAATTCTGGTACTATTATATATGAATGATTATCAAATTTGGTCAAGAAATAAATAAGATAACAAAACGGTGGTATTTGGGACCCCAAAGAAGATAAGGGTCACTTATTAAGGTAAGCTTTCGAGATATGGCAATGAATGAAAGATTAGACTTTTGGAATGCATGTGGAACAGATAAATAAGAGTGGACTTTTGGAAAGCGTGTGGAACAAATAAATGCTCTTATCTTGGGGGAGCATGCAGATTATAAACAGCAGCCGACTGCAACTGTTCACACTCTTAGAAAAATAACCCAACTTTTTGCGAATCTAAAAGTCAATATGAACACCAATAGATACCCACAAGGGATATGGATGACATAAGATTGCCAGTCAATTATTCCTACTTTAGTTTTCTAATATGCAGCATGTGCATATGGCAAAAGTTGGAACGTAGTCAAGTACCTTCCCCAGTAAATCTCATTTGCACTCCATAGTTCCCACCCTACTCTGTCCAGTCCAAGTTTTCACATCCAAACAAAATGAAGAATCATTTTCTTTACTTCTATTTGGTGACAGACTTAATAGATGAATTATTTAAAGTAGAAAGCTTTTGTGTTCACATTCTAACAGATTACCAAAGGGGATGGTTCAAAATTGGCTGCCAAATAACTGAAACGAAATTGAAGATCGACTACAAGTTCTACATTAAGAAAGAAGCTAATTGTGTTGGTAGAAACTAAAAGGACTCGTCCACATAAGTCCAAATTTCTTAATAGAAACGACCTGGTAACCAGATATTGTCTTCCTTGAAACTTGGATAACCAAAATGTAAAAACCATGTAATGGTTGCATGTCAATATGCCAAGAACGCATGTAATGGTTGCATGTCAATATGCCAAAATGTAAAAAAAAAACCATGTAATGGTTCCTGGATATCGGATTAACAAGCACTGGTCAGCAAATTTGACACTGGCAAGTAGATAAAGACGACAAGTCAAATTTAGAATTCGCCAGTTTTCACTAACCCAGAGAATAATCGTGACGGGTAGCAATCGTTTATGAATTTGGTAGTACAAAGTTAGCTTAAACAATGGACTAATATACAAAAACTATAAACCTATTGGTAGGTTGGGTCAAATACATTATAGTCTAAAGCAAATTCTCAAAGTAGTTAAGAGCCGACTTACTTCTGCCCAAGCGAAGAGTAAAGAAAAAAAAAATTAATAAGAAAATTTGATATAAATTTAGAGAAATTTTATTCTATCCCAACAAAATTCTATCGGACTATGTCCCGTCTCCAACTTATTACATTTAACAAATAAGAGTCTAAAGAAGCGAAGATGGTTGTTTCATGTGAAAATTTGACTACATAACTTTAGCAAGTACTTTGAACTATTTGGGCGCTTCAACCGAAAGCCAGTTTCTCTTTTTTTCTCAACCAACGCTTGAAGTTAAGAGACGATATCCGCCATGAGACTTCCTGTGTTATCAAGGATGGACGTCGGGTTTCTCTTTGGTATGATAATTGG
>JAOTBA010000204.1:31464375-31474812 GCA_025629845.1 Erythroxylum squamatum | reverse complement strand
ATTTAAACGTTTCTCGTCGTTACATAACGGCGTCGTTGTGCAACGTTGTGCAACGACGACTCACATTGAAACCACCGACGGATCCGTCGGTATTTTTAGACGAAATTTATTCCGTCTGAAATTTTCCGTCGGCATACCCCTTTTTCCCTTGTAGTGAAACAATGTTGAAACTTGGTAATAGGAAGAGGTTTGGTGAGCATATTCGCAAGATTCTTTGAAGTATTAATCTTCTTTACTAGAACTTCCCCTCTAGCAATAGTTTCTATAATAAAGTAACGTTAGACATCAATATGCCTAATCTTAGAATACTACATGCCTGTTTGGTTCAGCTTTTGGAGACTCCAAAAGTACTTTTTTTCACCGCAAAAGCTATTTTCAGGAAAAAATGACTGTTTGGGAGCAAACTTCAAAAGCACTTTTCAAGTAGAAATAACTTTTGAAAAAGCCAAAATACAGCTTTTTTAAAAGCTAAAATTTGAAGCTTCTCAAAAAAGCCCAAATTATAGCTTTTTCGGGAAGCTCTTTTTTATGTTTATTTCCGTCACCTACGTAAATAATCTCAATAGAAAGGACGAACTCATTGCTTCATCGCCTGAAGAATCGTTGAAGTCTCTTGGTATCACCTCCGGTGACCTTATCTACTTCTCTCTTACCGCTGATAGTGTTTCTTTGTCCTCTCTTGAAGGGGTGAGTTCGAGTTCTAATTCGTTTGGTCAAGCACAAGCACAAGAAGGTAATTGCCGAGAACCCATTTCAGATCAATCCGTGGGTTTTCAAAAGTCTGATTCCTTAGGTGAAAATATGGTTCAAAAACACGAAACACCAATTGGGCATTCATATGTAGGAGGTAAAGGCTCGGAAATTACTGATACGGTTTCTAATACCCAGATTGAAGAAACCCCGGAAACCCTAGGATTGGATGATGTAGAGAGCATGGATATTGATGCTGGGTCTGGTTTTAGATTCTATGAGCCATATTTCTTGAGGAGGGTGTTGAGAGAAGAGTTAGGTAATTATGGCGGTGACCACAAGCTCTTGGTTATTGCAATTCATGCTGTGTTTTTGGAATCTGGTTTCGCTGCGTTTGATCCAGTGTCTGGTGCGCAAGTTGAGGGGTTTCACCTGCCAGAGGAATGGCCATCTAGGGCTTCTACATTGACACTTTGGTATACACTCCCTAAACTTTTGGGTGGTAACAATGTTCCTGAGTCAGTTGTTTTGAAGTTTCAGAAGTTGGGACAGTTTCTCAATGTCTATGGATCTTTGTCGAATGGTAGCTCAGGGTTGCATAGGGTCTGCTTAAATGAATACAGGTTTGCACCAACCATAGACTTGATTTGGGCAAATTGTGATAAGAAAGATAGGGTGAACAACGGTGATGTATTGTCCAAAACATACCCTGAAAGTGAAGTATTTGAGTTCTGGAAAATCGTGAAGGATGGGCTTGCTCTGCCATTGTTGATAGACCTTTGCGAGAAGGCTGGTTTGGATCTGCCAGTATGTTTGATTCGCCTTCCAACTGAGCTGAAGCTCAAGATACTGGAGTCACTTCCTGGTATTGACATTTCTAGGATGGGATGTGTTTGTTCAGAGATGAGGTACTTGTCCTCAAATAATGATTTATGGAAGAAGAAAGTTGCAGAAGAGTTTGGTATTGGGAATGGAGTACAGGGAATGATTAATTGGAAAGAAAGCTATGCTTTATGTTGGGAGAGCAAGAAGAAGAGGAAGAGGGATATCAACGCACGGCAAATGTTTCGTCCAGTTTATAGGCCCTATCACTTCCCGATCATAAGAGACCCTTATCCACTAGGTATTCCTGGTCCTATGATAGGCGGAGATTATGATCTCTTCCCAGGGGTTGGTTTTCCATCTCCTTTTGGACAGCCTGGTCAAGTATTTCCCCGGACACTACCTCGCCGGAATTTTTCACTCAATTGTAACTTGGGTGGATTCAACTCCTAATCGGGTCTACAAGTCTATGTTATTCATGCTTGGACGCTGAAGGTGAAACCTTTTGTAAGAACTTTGTGATAGACTATATAGGCGTGCTAACTATTGGCATGTGATCGATAGATCTCCAGCTAGGGAGAATACCAGGTTGAGAATACTTTAAATGTTTCTGTGGGTTCCGAGTTTACCAAGTTTATATGTCCTTTTATCATATATTTCCCATAGTACAATAAAGCCTTTTGCCCTTTTATGTGTTGTTCATCAAGTTTTATGTGTTGTTCATCAAGTTCGACAATTATCAGTAAGTGGCACCTGGAAAATATTTTAGCTTCTACGCTACTTGTATTCAGATAATGCTAGTTTTCAGAAAATATGTTCAGGTAGTTGTAAGAAGTCATATTATACTGTGAATCATTTAGTATAAGATGGATAGAAAAATTCAAGTGATTATTATGTCCATGTTATGCCGTTTCCTGCTTCAATTGGAGAATGAATGAGGCATGGTTGGTTAAAGAGTTTTACAAACTGGTCTGCTTTAATTGTTGAACATGAGGCGAAATGTTCAAATCGGTTTGGTGTCTGTTCCTTCTGAGATTGCCTACCCCATGGAACCATGTTCACAGCGAGTGAAATATCTGAGCTACTCAAAAGATTAGCGATTGTTGTAGTAGCTAAAGTTCTCTTTCTTCCATTTTGCACAAATTCTGCCGAGAGTAGTACTTGGTGGCTGGTTTGCTAAAAATTAACTATTGGCAGGCCTTTGTTTAATTTAACTTGGAAAAATCTTAATTCCCTTGAAAATTTCTGTTAGAACTTGGAAGATGTTAACAAAATTTCTTACCTGAAATAATTGACAATGTTCGGAACTAAAAATAAAAGGAATAATATTTTTAAAAAACATCAATAAATCCGAGTACTAAAAATATGTTTTTCGCCAAAGAAAACGACGATTATCTGTCGATCTTCAACCTGACACAGTGACACAACTGACCTCAACTGCTTCAATACAAACATTAAACAGCAGTTGTATGACTGCTTAACTATCCACCTGTCTGTTCTTCCCATCTTCCAATTCGCCGCCTTGACCAAATTCCCGGCCGGCCACCCTTTTTGTGGAATACCTTGCAATTACATTTACATAACCTGAAAATCCGAAACTTTATCAGTTATGGCCAGGTAACAGCTGCAAAACAGTGGCTGTCATGTTTTTTAGTGTCACTCTCTCTCCTCCCTCTTCCTCTTCCTTCTGTCAACCCCACCGCCGCCGCCATCACAGCAATATAACGCTTCGGGCTTTTGTTTCATGTTCTGAACTGGATGCCAGTTTGCACTCTCTTAAACCACCCCTTAATCGCTTTCCTCTTCAAGCTTCAAGAAGGGCATCTGGTTTTCCATCTGAAGGTAACGACTTTGTTGATGATCCTCGCAATTGGAGCCGTTCGATCAACTCCCACTTCGTTGATGACGAGGATGACGAGGATGAGGATGGAGAAGACGAAGAGGAAGATAGGAGCTTGGATCTGCTGGTTAGATTTGTCCAAAACATGTTCAGGAAGATATCTAAACGAGCCAGAAAGGCCGTGCGTTCTGTTCTTCCCGCTTCCATCTCCACAAAGCTGGTAAACTTCATCTTTATTGTAGTTTTATCGCCGAAAGGATGTTAATTTCTTTTTCCTTTCGGGTTTCTTCATTCAGATTGAAAAAACAAATTTTGTGTTTGTTCGGTGTAGGTGGGGTTTTCTGTAAATGGGGTGCTCATATTGACGTTGTTGTGGATTGCGAAAGCATTTCTTGAGGTAATGCTTCATAATTTATTTCAGCTCTGTTTATGTGGCAAATGCCATTCTCCCTATCAGTGTAAAAAGGATTCTAATTACCTATAGTAACAGTTGTCTGTAACCCCATAAAGATAACAATCTATCTTATGCTTCTCTTTAGGAGTTAGTATCATAACTGTGGATGGGGGGAACCTGATCTATATTTTCCAATATTATACTTGTCCATCTTCAAGTTAACACTCCTTTTCGAGTCTGATCTGAGAAGATCAATGCTAATCTATGATCTATCTATATTTCCTTGGCTTCTGTCAACCACATTGGTTTAGTGGGGTTCTAGCCTTCTTATGTGTTCCCTCATGGTTTATAAATTCTCGTACACCACTGGTGGATTGATACAATTGAGTAGATTTTTGGAAATTAGGAAAATGGGTCATTGGAGATGAGTGCGTAGCATGTGCTGAACTTGGTTGGAGTGTCCATTTACTGGGAATCACTTATTGATATTGTATTTTGGAGCAGTAGCTGGATACTGTGTGTAGCCTACACTATGAGCTCAAATTGTGATCTCTATCACTTGCAATTTAATAAGTCTAGAAGTCTGATGCAGATGCCGATTTTGAGATTTTCTGTGTTATCATATGCAATAGGAACTCAGTTTTATGGTTGAAGAAGTCGCTCTACTCCCATAACTGTTGGGTGTTGTCACTACAAGCATGAAGCTAACATTACAAATTAATTTATGCTTAAGCAAGAGAGCAAGAGTAGAGTAGAAGAAGAGTAAACGCATTAATAAATAGTGCTGTTTGCACTTAGTTTTCGAACCTTTGATATCTTGAAAAAGAGCACTAAATGTGTACTTTGATCGCATGAATGATGTGATTTGTCAACATTCAAAGTGGTTGAAAGTTCTTTTATTACACAAAAAAAAAAAAGCTGATGCTGATGCTGATGCTACTGCTAATGCCAAGAGGACAATGCTGTTATTCTTCTTGTTTGTTTATGTTGTTGATTTTCTGTACTTCTGTTTATGGTGTGCAAGACTAAATCTTCTCTATAAAGATCCACATTATTATATTGTCAATTTTGCTTGTTTTTGTACCATCTTATTATCATGTTACCAATTACTGCTATCACGGTTAAGATAATTATCAGTAAAAATAGTCTTCTGCAGATATTCCCTTATTTGTCTGAGAGTGACACATCATTCAGTTATCAATTATCACTTAATTAGAGCATCTAATCTATTTATAATAAGCGACGGAAAGGTAACCAAACTTGTTAGTCCTGGATCTCATGGTAAGTAATTTGACTCATCGTGTTGATTATCTTTTCTGTCTGTTCCCAAACTCATAAAATGTTGGAGTAAGTTAATATTAAGTTTTTCAAACCAAACAAACCCATCATTTTAGTTTTGCCCTTTTGGTGTATTAATTTATGGAAGGATCCAGAGGTTAGAACCATTGTTTTCAAAGAAAGCCTGTAACAGTTTAGTAAAGAATCAATGTTGTCGCCTTGTGCATGGTAACAAGGTTTTAAATCATGTGTATTAAGATGTTGCTATGGTAGGCTGTTGCATGCTTCTGTGATTTATAAGCCTTATGGCATTATATTCCAAAGATTCTATTGCAGATGATTGCTGCCATCTGCTGTCCGTTAAGAAACAGAAACTTTGTAGGTTGGGAATCTTAGTAATGTGGTCTATGATGGGTTACTTCTGGTTACTTTGTGCTATTGCTCATTTCTCGGTACATTTCTGTTTCAAATTTAGGTGGTTTGTACCCTTGGAAGTGTAGTATTCATGAGCATATTACTTGTTCGCGGTGTTTGGGCTGGGATAACATATTTGCAAGGAAGCCGTAGCCTGAGGATGAATGAACTCGAAGATGACCAGCGCGCATGGAATGGCACACAGCCAGCAACTTGAGTGTTCAGTAAAGAGATCTCGAAAAAAAAAAAAACAAATGTGTCTCTGCTGAAGATTTGATCAATCACAATCAAGAATGTAAGCACCCTTGTCTATATTGCCTCAATGAAGTTTCTTGACGAACTGACTGGTAAATAATTTGGAATAGCCAAGGCAGAAGTCTAAGGAGACATTCAAATTCCCCAAAGTTAATTCTAAATCGATATTCATAGGGAAAGTAGAAAATCTTAAACCATATATGTACGGGTACAAGGTTACCCCATGTCATATCTATTCAGACATGCGATCTGTTCTGGAATGGTGGTAACACTA
Source organism: Erythroxylum squamatum (assembly GCA_025629845.1). Taxonomy (NCBI): domain Eukaryota; kingdom Viridiplantae; phylum Streptophyta; class Magnoliopsida; order Malpighiales; family Erythroxylaceae; genus Erythroxylum; species Erythroxylum squamatum. The sequence goes on along the minus strand of JAOTBA010000204.1, from coordinate 31,468,845 downwards.
CACGTGCTAATTCTTTTATAAATCAGGTTACATGCAGTCTTATGTGTTGGAAGATAATAATATAATTATCTAAAAGATCAACCAAATATCTAAAATAAAAGTATTCTTTATCTTCAACCAATAAGTAAATCAGTATGAGAATAAAAAATTGAACAATAAAACAAACACCAAGATTTATGTGAAAAATTTTCCAGTTAGATGAAAAAATTATGACTCAAATTGACAAGCAAATTTACTAAACTTAAATAAAGATTTACAAAGATTGATGTCTCACCTACAATAAAAGTTGTATATTTTTAAGTTTGAAGCTAAAGTTGATGTAACAATTAACAAACTCTCAAACTAATATAAAAAACGATAAAAATGAATGAGAATAACATTATTTGCCATTTCTCTGTTTTTCTCACTTTTGGACGTCATGGTCGTACTCTCATGCAAAACTTATCTACTCTTCTATTTTATATTACGAAATAGGTTTTTTTTAATATCGTACATAGTTACATACACAATCGTGTAAGCAACTTTGTCTCTTCAACACCACCTCATTCGTAGATATATATAGTCACAATGAGATATACGGTTGACACATACAGTCATGTATATCATGAACACGGGCGTATACACGAATGTGTATGTCTTTACTCTTTACATCCTTCTTTACACAATTTCAGAGACTTACACAATTGAACTACACGGCCATGTAAGTTAAAACATGAGTGTGTGCTCCTACATGATTGATACAGGTAGTAGTGTAATTCAAGGACATGGGCATGTAGTACCTTAAACAACCGTGTCTCTCTCTAGAAGAGCTTCATTCATTTTGACTTCACTTTTTCATCATCCTTAGGAACCATAAAGGTGTCTATGATCATCGAGAACCTCAAAATAGGGCTGAACACTCAATAATCCCCTCCTCCAACTCAATTATGGGGAAGACACGTTATTCTCTATCATCTATTTAAGAGAATCCTGACAAGCTTACTACATAGCTCATGTTTGCTTCCAGGAACAATTTTAGTCAACATATCAAGTCTTCTTCAGAGAATTCATCTCTTCCTTCATAGTTGCGAGCTAAAGATCTTTGCCAGATGCAATCTCTCATACATTCTCAAGCTCCCCCTCAGCAATAATCAATAGGTATTCTAAACTTGGATATTTTGTAGAAGGTCTTTTCTCCCTTGTCAACCCTTGAAGTTGTATATCACTAGCTGTTATATCCAGTTGTTCCCCCTGCTCATTATCCTCTATGTTTCATCTTTAACATTATCAGGATGTGGTTTATATAACTCAACATCAACATGTGTTTGATCACACACTTCATCTCCTTCACCTGTAAGTTGCTCGATAGTGGAAGAAATTGGTGAAGAATTAACAATGTTATATGATGAGTTGCTATATGATGACTTATCTCCTCTTAGAAGTTCAGCACCTCTCTCAAAATACCACCTCCCTGCTCCTTACTACCATTTGCTTCTCTGGGTCATAGAGTTTGAAGCCAAACCAATCATTACCATATCCAACAAAGATGCAAGATATCGACTTTAAGTCAAGCTTCTTTCTCTGATCCTTGGGTATGTGTTTAAATACCTTGCAGTCAAAAACTCTCAAATGATGATATGTGGGATCTTTATCGGTGCACACTCTCTTGGAAATCTTATAAGACAATGGAACTGAGGTAACTTGATTAATTAGGTAGACTGCAATTCGGACTACTTCACCCTAAAAATGTCTTTAGCAATATAGACATTCTGAGTATGCAACGAATCTTCTCCACAATTGTTCCGTTCGACCTCTCAACAACAACATCATGCTGTGGAGCCCATGGTTCTGTCTTTTCATGTCTAATGTCATGCAATGTATAGTAATCTTCAAACTCTAAGCTTGTTCTTAACTGGGATAAGGGATTTACTAACTAACAACTTTAATTTTTTCTCACTCATGTGTCCCAATCATACATGCCACAAATTTGGAGAAGTTTTCTCTTCAGCTGTGTATACTTCTTAACCACTACATACCTTTAAGTGTGTCTTGTACAATGAACAACATTCCTCCCCTGAGCAACAGTCGTTGCTCCTTTGGACAGTTTCCACTTTTTATCCTTGAAAGTGTGCTAAAATTCTTTTTGATATAAGACATTAGCCGATAATAGATTTTACCTTAGATCAAGGATTTGTTGTACATCTCTTAAAGTCAGTAAGCATCTGACGTTTGTTTGAACTCATATATCACCGATATTAACAATCTTGGCGAAACTTTGATTTTTCATCTTCGCACTCCCAAAGTCTCTACTTTTGTAATTTGAGAAGTACTCAACCTTTGGAACATAATGATAAGAAGCTCTAGTGCCAATCAACCACTCAAAAATCGAATTACTGATATAAAAGCATTCACTTGTTGTATAAACTAAGGGCACCTCATCATCCGTGCTTGAAGTTGTTGCATTTGTATTCTTATCATCTTCATCATTTTGATGATCTTGCTTTTTTCTTATCCCTCTTTCACTTATAGCAGAACCTCCTAATGTGACATGGCTTATCACAGTGGCATTTCTTCACGTCTTTGTCACATCTAGACATTAATCGATTCTTAGACTTGCCACACTGTTTGGGAGCCTTGCTCTTGTTCCTTCCCTTGTTTTATGTCACAAAAGTTTGCATGTTGTCAACTCTCATCTCCTTTCTTCTGATTTCTTCATTGAAAATACTCTATTTGATTACATCAAAAGAGAATACACCTTCAGGAACTGAGTTACTAATCGTCACCACTAGCATCTCCCAGCTATCAGATAACAAACTCAACAAGAATAAGGCTTGAAGCTCGTCATCAAGAATTATCTTCATTATAGTAAGCTTGTTGATCATATCTTGAAATCACTTAGATGCTCCTATACAGATTTTCTAGATTTCAGCTTCAAGTTCACAAGCCTTTTAATCAGAGAGACCTTGTTATAGGTAGTCTTTCTTTCATAGAGTTCTACTAGCTTTTTCCATAGCTCAAAAAGATACATTTCTTGATACACATGGTTGAATATGTTGAAATCACTCCATTGTCTAATATTGCCTAGAGTTTCTTGCTTCATCTTTTCTCATTTTCTATTTGACATCTTTTTAGGTTTTAAAGGAACATCAGTCATCACACCTTTGTCCACATCAATAGGATCAAAACGATCCTTGTGATACAAAAGGTCCTCCATTATGGGCCTCCTAATAGAGTAATTTGATGATGCCAATTTGACCATAGAGCTATTTCTACCTTCCATCATGATGTTTGTGATATCACTTGTTAGGAGATAATAGCAAAACTTTCTAAAGATCAACCAAATATCGATAACAAAATACTCTTCAACTTTAACCAACAAATCAGTACGAGAACAAAAAACTGAACAATGAAACAAATACCAAAATTTACATGAAAACCCTCCAATGAAAAGGAAAAATCCCAAGTCAAACTAACAAGCAAATTCACTAAATTCAAATAAGGATTTACAAAGATTGATCTCTCACTCCACAACAAAAGTTGTCTTACAAAGTTTCAAGATTGAAACCAAAGTTGATGCAACAATTAGCAAACTCTCAAACCAATCCCAAAAACAATTAAAAATAAGGATGAGAATATAATACTACTTGTTCTCTTTTTATTTTTTCTCACTTTTAGAAGGTATGGCCACGAAATAGGTTCTTCCATAGTGTACACAGTGTGTCTCACTATGACCGTGTACATTTGACTGTATGTACAAATGTACACGATCATAGTGAAATACACGGTCGCACACACGGTTGTGTATGTCATGAACACATGTATGTATACGATTGCGTATGTTTTCACTCTTCACGTTCTTCTTCACATGATTCTAGAGACTTACACGGTTGATCTACACGGCCGTCTAAGTTAACACATGGGAGCGTGTCACTCTACACGGGCATGTGTTCTTACATGGTTGATATATATGACCGTGTAAGTCAAGGATTTGGGCTTATAAGGCGTGTAGCACTCTACACGATCATGTCTCTCCCTAGAAAAGATTCATCCATCTTGTCTTTACTTGTTCGTCATCTCTACGAACCATAAAGGAGTTTACAATGGTCGAAAGCCTTAAAATAGGACTGGGCACTCAATATTATGAAAACATTTAGAAACATGCAGGAGGCAAACTTAGTATTGTAGCTTGGAGAGCACAAGGGTTGTGAGTTTTGAGCTTAAAAACTTGGTTTACTTTAAGCTTATTTAGATCAGTATTTATGATCTGGATTTCACATTAAATTTGAATGCTTCCATATGTTTCTGGTTCTTCGATAGAGCATCAATATACCTGTTCTGTTAAAAACTATCCATTTTCTGTTAGAAATTATAAGGTATGCTTTCCGAGATTAAATTAAGTACACAGGAATTATTACTGGTTCTGCCGGATTTTGGCTGAACTGCATGTTACCGTTTGGATCCATGAATCGAGTATCCTCTGTGATAAACTGC
>JAOTBA010000204.1:31447023-31464275 GCA_025629845.1 Erythroxylum squamatum | reverse complement strand
GCATCTTTGACGAGTGGACCGATCGGCCCACGGGTCACTGTGCCTGGGCCCAGGCCTATCGCGGCCGACCCGACCAATTACTATACTTTCTATGTAAATTAAGAAGAAGAGATTAAAACATGCAATAATGTAATGCGTTAGACTGTTGACTTAAAAGAAGGTTTTCTTTAGAATATATGATACTTTCTTATTTACCATATCTGTGTAAGTTTTGATTTTTTTAAAATGTAGGAGTTGCATCATAATACTTACGTTATTGGAGAAAAAAATCCTAGTCCTAATCCTATGACTAAATTATTTATGGGAAAAAAAACATTCGGAGAAACCAAACAAGAAACCTATCACAATCAACCTGAAAATCGTACCAAATAAGACTCCATTCAATCTAATAGATTAAGATTATAATGTCAAAAAAAAAAAAAAAAAGATTATGATGAATGAAATCACCAAACCGAAGACAACCGGCCACCCACCTCAGCTGGCCGGCCCAGAGCGGCAATAATTTTTCCAACAAATAATCATTGCTAACTAAGCACCAATTGTATTCAAGAGCTTCAAACACATGAACAAGCATTGTCTGAACCAACCCTGGTTAAACAAACAGTGCCTATAAAAGCGCCCGGTCGGCTCGGTCATTCCACACACATACACCACCCAGAGAGAAGAAAGGAGGCGTCTTGATAAACGCCTTCCTGTTTTCCTTACAGATCTCTCTCTTTTGTATTACTTTTTAACGTTGTTTGTTGTCGGGTTTTATTGTTAGCTATTCTTTAATATACAATGAGAGAGTGCATTTCGATCCACATTGGTCAAGCTGGTATCCAGGTCGGCAATGCCTGCTGGGAACTCTATTGCCTCGAGCATGGCATCCGGGTTTGCTGTCTTTCTCTTTCAAAGTTTTCATCTTTTCTGTTAGATTTGTTCATTCCTACGTGGGTTTACTCTAGTTTTTATTTTTATCCACTTTGCAAGCGTCCATTTTCGTTTTCTTTCATTTGCAACGTTGTTCTGTGCTTGTGATTGTTTGCTTCTGATATTGTGTTTCCAATACCATATGGGAATTTTAATTATAGTGAGACAGTTTGGAACTTGAATATTGTTCCTTGCTTTGTGTTTTTTATTTGGATCTGTAGATGTTTCTTCTGTTATCTCAAAGAAAGGAGATTTGAGGAATTGTATATGATGTATTTAAGTTTTATTTCGAACCAAGTTTCAATATCTATTTGTTCATTTCTTTTGTTAAATTAGATTGTTTAGTCTTCGCATCTATTGCTTCTTCAGCCTGATGGACAGATGCCAAGTGACAAGACTGTTGGCGGAGGTGATAATGCTTTCAACACCTTTTTCAGTGAAACTGGTGCAGGGAAGCATGTTCCTCGTGCCGTCTTTGTAGATCTTGAGCCCAATGTCATTGATGAAGTCAGGACTGGAGCTTACCGTCAGTTGTTCCACCCAGAACAGCTTATCAGCGGCAAGGAAGATGCTGCCAACAATTTTGCCCGTGGCCACTATACCAGTAATTACCTGCTTTGGGTTTCCGTTGTTCATTGAATTTTTGGTTTTGACATTCTGATAATGGTTGCTTTTAGTGTCTCAGTTGGTAAAGAAATTGTTGATCTCTGCTTGGATCGCATTAGGAAGCTTGCTGACAACTGCACTGGTCTCCAGGGGTTCCTTGTGTTCAATGCCGTTGGTGGTGGAACTGGCTCTGGCCTTGGATCCCTTCTTTTAGAGCGTTTGTCCGTTGATTATGGAAAGAAGTCCAAGCTGGGTTTCACTGTATATCCCTCTCCTCAGGTCTCAACATCTGTTGTTGAGCCCTACAACAGTGTCCTCTCTACACACTCCCTCCTGGAACACACTGACGTGGCCGTGCTTCTTGACAATGAGGCCATCTATGATATCTGTAGACGCTCTCTTGACATTGAGAGGCCTACCTACACCAACCTTAACAGGCTCGTCTCTCAGGTAAATGCCTGCCTTCTGGATTTTTAAGTGGTTGATTCTTAGTATTCCAGATTTTTAAATAGCTCGTCTGCACTTTTCAGGTAATTTCCTCCTTGACGGCCTCACTGAGGTTTGATGGGGCCCTGAATGTGGATGTGACTGAATTCCAGACCAACTTGGTCCCCTATCCGAGAATCCACTTCATGCTTTCCTCGTATGCCCCAGTGATCTCCGCAGAGAAAGCTTACCATGAACAGCTCTCAGTGGCTGAGATCACCAACAGCGCCTTTGAGCCCTCATCTATGATGGCCAAGTGTGATCCTCGGCATGGCAAGTACATGGCGTGTTGCCTGATGTACCGTGGTGATGTTGTGCCAAAAGATGTTAATGCTGCCGTTGCCACCATCAAGACTAAACGCACCATTCAGTTTGTTGACTGGTGTCCAACTGGGTTCAAGTGTGGTATCAACTACCAGCCACCAACAGTTGTCCCTGGTGGCGACTTGGCCAAGGTGCAGAGAGCTGTTTGCATGATCTCTAACTCCACCAGTGTTGCTGAGGTGTTCTCCCGCATAGATCACAAGTTTGATCTCATGTATGCTAAGCGCGCATTTGTGCACTGGTACGTTGGTGAGGGCATGGAGGAAGGAGAGTTCTCTGAGGCTCGTGAGGATCTTGCAGCCCTTGAGAAGGACTATGAAGAAGTTGGTAATGAATCAAATGAGGGGGAAGACGATGATGGTGAAGAGTATTAAGGGGTCTCTTAGATATCTCGGATTTGTGTGGCCGCTCGAGGTACAATGAAAACCCTCTGATACTCTTGTGTCCCATAATCAGTACTTGAAAAATCTTCTGGTTTTGGAGGTGCTACAAAATAATTTTCCTTACATCGGTTATCGTGCTTTTGAAATGTTAATGTTTTCAGTTTTTCTAGATTACATTTCCTAATACTTCTAGGACTTACTGTGCTTCAAGTGCTCCACTCTAACTTGGAAAACGAAATACTTCAATGACTTATTGACCAACATATAATAGCTTCAGATTCCATTCCTAAATGCCTTCTCCAGAGAGGATGATAAATGCAGCCTTGTTCATCGCTAGGAAACAAATGAACAAGGCTTTAGTTAATCGACTTTGCCCCAACTTGGAACAGACGGTCCTCTAATGAGTAAACAACTAAAGTCCCTTTTCTACATTAAAATTGCCAGAAGCTCCTCATTTGATTTCCAAGCATAGCACGAACTCTCAGAAGTCAGAACCAAAGGTTTATCAGCTTTAAAAATTAAAGCAACAATCTTCAATTTCCGAAAGACTTCAACACTAGTTAAATGACTAAATATATCACGTGAATTCAACATCAGAAAGAAATAGAAACCGAATATCTATCATTTTAGATAAGTTGTCAGCTAAAACTATGTGTTACAGTATATACATACGAAAAAAATGAGCAGGGTAAAGAAAGCATATTACTGATACATGTAAATGACTTTCTAGACGTAGTCTTTGTATAGGTAGTTTTGATCCTTTACTTCAATGTGGGAGCTACTTGAGATTCTATTCTTTCATCTTCCAGGAGTGCATACGGATCGATATATGGAGGTGGTGAAACATTTCGGCTGCTAGCATCATGGACAAAAGCTGATCCAAAATACTGAAAACAAAAACAAGGAAAGAAAAATCAAAGGTAGGACATAAACATCGAGGTTCTTCTAGACAAGGTAAAAGAGAAGTATCAGCCTGTAATAAGGTTCTTAAGAGCCAATCATTCACTCATAATCATCAAATTCACAAAGAGGTAGAGGCTTATCCAATAAAGTGATGATTTAAATCAACAGTTAGAAACAGATAAATCTTCAATTGCTCCTGCAAATTAAACTCCATATATACTTGCCAGACATCCTTAAAGCTATCAGAATAAGATTGCAAAAACATTTATCTGAATCACAACACAGAAAGTATGATCCAGAGTTATAGCTTGTCTAAAGTACAAACTTTCAACCAGGAATTAAAGGTATTCACTTGCTTGAAAACTGAAGCAACTGGACAAGTGTAACTTAGTTAGCATAGGTGAAAGATCAAAGCCAGAAACCAATACAGAGCAAGGATCACAAAGTCTAGTTCTTTACTAGCTACCAGGGATAACTACAACAGTCAAGAAGCCATGTTTAAGTCTGTAGTTAACAAGTTCGTTGTATCCTCAACAATTATTATGCTATAGACAATAAAACTTGGCTATTAGTTGACCCAAACTGAAACTGTCAAACAACAGATGAAGTAGAGTTAGCCTTCTCCCTTGCCCTTGCCCTATTTTTCATCTGAACCCTACTTTCCTCTCATTACCGCTGCAATTATGGTTTAAATCTCAAATACTCAACAAAGAATCAACTAATTTGATCTGAATTCCATGCATTACTACTTTTGGTTGCAGAACTATGTTTGTGACCCTTCAACAAAATGGAGCCCAACAGAACAACTCCAAAACCATATTCATGTTGAAGCTTCACATTCAAAGTTTCAGTACACTTCACTGTTTGGCCACCTCCAGAAAGTGATGTATTTATCAATAACGGCAGTGTCAGACTACAACAACTCAAATGAAACAAAGCAGAATCGACAAAGGCTGCTAGTTAATCTTTTACATGAAGTGCTTTCATGAGGATCGAAATAAAAATGATATCAGGTGTGTAGGCTTGGAAAACAATTAACTCTGTGAATTTTAGAAAACCTTGGAAAACTTAAAAGAAAAATAGAAAAACTTCAAAAGTATGCAACACCATGCATTTAAGAATGATAAGATAACTCACAAAGTAGAGACCAGATGAGAATGCCACTGTTACGAGTATCAGTGGCCAAAATCCCAAGAAGAATGTCCCTCCAATTGAGAGCAAAAGTTTAGCTCGAGGAATTAAACCCTGAAGAGAAGAAAATTGCAAGTCCATGATAATCCGCATAAATGTAAATAGAAAACAAAGATAACCCCAATTCCAGTTTGGGATAATTCATAGACAACTTACTATTAGTTGATCAAAGTTAAAGAAAGTAATCAATGAGCAAAAAGACTATTAGGAGTTAGAGATTGAACATTAAAACTCAATGTCGTAAGTGCCCTTAAAAAACCAGAAGACCATTTGGCAATAACCATATTTTTGACAGTTAAGACTAGTTTGGAAGACTTAAAATTCACATGAAATCCTGTTTCAACCTTATGTCATTTAATTTTATCCACATATTCATATAGATCCCATATAAATATGTGGATGATTTAATAAAATAGGATAGGAATATCATAACCGGACTGGAGGATCCTCTTAAAATTGCTACCATAACCAAAGTCCAAGTATCTGTTTTCTGCGGTATGTTAGTAAATGATTAAGGCAACTGAAGAAAACCTCAAGTCCTTCGCTGTTCAACGCCAGAGAACGCTCCCTTTGATTCAATACATTTTGATCAATTTCTTTTTGATTAGTTGAGACCGCATTTCTTTTCGAAAAGCCTCCGTCTTCTTCCCCTAGTTTCATTTCATCTTCCAGTCCATAATTGCTCCTGGTGGTTTCCTCAAGTAATGAAGTGGGATTCAAACCTCTTCTCTTCAACTCCTTCATAAACAAGGATTCTGGAAGCTCCTGACCTGACATAGCACATAACCCACCCACTTATGAAATCACCCATCAAATTCCCAAGTCCAAAAGCTGAAGCTCTATTAAGTAACTTGGAATCAACAACTATTCCATCGTTAAACATTCAATGAATTAATTAATCGAACTCAAATTTAGAAGAAACCCGAGTCCTCAACACAAACACTAACTAGTACGTAAGTTACGCTACTTTCCTATCCCATCCAAAGTTTGAACTTTCATGAGAGAACCAAGCTTTAAAGTCATTACTCTGCTAATTTCCAATTAAAAACCAATATTGTCATACACGTCTAACATGAACATACATAAACTGAAACGAAAACCATAAAATTATAACTTAATGTCACAAACAAGTACAGTAATCCCTTAAAAAATACGGAACTTGCCATTTCTTTTAGGATCGTCGTCTTGTACAGAACACCAAACTCTAAGATTTTTCCTTTCCAAGTATACTCTGGAGCTCTTTCCATGAGTTCTCAACCTGAGAAAACTTTTCCTGGAATCTGATCGCCCACGAAAACTTTGTTCTGACACAGAAAACGGAGAAAGGGTCGACTTCAGAATGTGTAGGGAGGCCATTGTTGGTTTATTTGTTGCGGTTTGGTATCAAAGAAAATGAGAGAAACAAGTAGTTGCCAGAGCTCTTAGAAGCTGGTGGCAGCAATAGGCGTATCCTAGTGAGATTTGAGATGATATGCTAATGTGCGCGGTGAACTGTGCGTATCCCAAGTTGGTTTTTGTGGCTAGAAGTTGAGTTGAGTGACGCAATTGAACTTGTGTTTCCTTCTCCAGTCCACAACGTTTAAAGCAAGTGTTCATTGATTGATTAAATAAAAATTTTCAATCATTAAGTTTACTTTTTGCCTTATGCCATTAGTCCTTTTTTAGTTTTTTTTGGGTAACTACAAGATTTCATACTTGTCCATATTAAGGTAGTATATACTAGGTTAATGGAGAGAAAGGTGGGCGTATACGCTACGGAGCACAAAGAAAAGCCTCACGTTCCACTAGACGCCATGGATATGGAGGCCTAAACTGGCCCCTGCCCTGTCTTTTACTTGATGGACCACCTTAGGTCGGCTTGCTTGTAATGTTTCGGTTGCTTTACGGTACCGAACAAGTTCTTCACAAAAACACTCGAGAAAGCTTTCAGTAAGACATTAAATCTTTTCAGCTTCGATTCTTCACTTGTGGAATGCTATTATGGAGATAAAGAAGTCAAATTTTCTTCTATCAAAAGATAGAACAAACAATTATTTATTCCAAGGTAAAATAAAAATCTAACATTTGCAACTATGAGTAACACCCAAAGAAGTTCATTTCTCAACTAGGATAAAGCACAATTTATGGCAGCAGAGACAATCTACTGATTACATCATCTCTTCTCTATAGAGAATATTGCAAGTTCAAATCTACCTCCCAAGATAGGCATTACTCGTAAATCATCTATTGAGGAGATGTAGTTTTCACAAGCTGCATTACCTTCTCTCAACAGTTACCATAGAGATTTAAAATCATTGGAAAGATCAGAGGCGAGCCTTTTAATCAATGTTCTTCACCTGGATTGATTGGAATACAGTTGATGTTGCACAAGTTGGGGGCAAATCTGAGACCATCAGGACAGAATTTCCATCTTTAACCATTCCCTTTGTTTTGACAAGACCAATGCTTCTCGAAATGTTGGCTTCCATGTCATCGGACAAATCAGTGAGGATAGGAATAACTCCCCACTGCAAATTCAATGCCATTTGAACGTTTTTTTCATCCGTGAAGGCAAAAATTGGAGGTTTTGGACGGTTACGAGACAGAAGCCTTGCCATCTCTCCATGCTTCGTATAGACAAAGATGGCATCCACGCCTATGTTATTAGCTGCCGATAGAGCATTACCAATGAGAATAAGAAACTAATATTAACCTAAGAGCTTAAGTCTACATCTTATATCAGTTCTACAATGCCAGCAAGAAAAGAAGCCTGGGGATGAAAAGAGTTGCAATTGATTTTTTCAGACCACTAACTACTTTCTTTTGAGATAGATTACTTCCTATAAAGCCCAATTTGCAATCATATGCAAGGTTAGCACCAAAGGAAACTGAAGTTACCCATTTCAACAGCAGAGTTGCATATTTCTTCAGCAATATGATCAGGCAAGGGAACGCCAAGTTCAGATTGATGGAAAGCCACTTGATGATTTTCCACACGGCTCCATGATTCCATTCGGCTGCTCACCATCCTCAAAACAGAAAGAGCTTTCTGCCCATGAGATCCTATAGCCGACTCACCAGACAACATTACTGCATCAGCATATTGCCGAACTGCTTCTGAAACATCTGCAACCTTTTCCATGTTAAAGAAAATGTCATTCTAACAATAATCTTCCAACTGTCATTACATCCACGCCTTAAGGTAGGGATGGGAGTGGGGAGATATGGATAACAACTATTTGAAGTTTAGTCGTTAGTTTGTCAGTGTACCTCTGCTCGTGTTGGGGTTGGATATTCAACCATCGACTCTAGAAGTTGGGAAGCTATAATCACAGGCTTGTTCAGCTGTCTGCATGTACGAGTTACTTCCTCTTGGACTGTTGGTATCTGTTCAAGTGGAACTTCAACTCCTAGGTCACCACGAGCCACCATGATTCCATCAGAAGCTTCTATGATCTCTTCAAGTTTCCGAAGAGACTCCAAGGTCTCTATCTTTGCCAGTACTCTTATCTCTCTGTAAATGACAACAATTTCATAAATCTCAAGTTTTAATTTCAGACATTATGAGAGGCAGTCTACAGTTTTATTCAGCAGAGAACTCTAAAGGTTTAAGACCTAAAGCAACTTCAAATGTACATAGCTGGCAACTTAGTATAAGTAGGCATAACGAGTGATGCCTATTTCAGACAGTTGATATGCTTAACGCCATTGCTTTTATTAAGAGAAAAAATTTAAGCTACTGGCTCCTTGTAACAGAGCTGAAAGAGAAACCAGTTCACTCAAGAGCCTCATGATGTTCAATCAAATTCATGGGTACTTGAGAAAAGGATAAACAGTTTCGATGTCAATAAAACTATATGAAATATATCTGCTGCACTTACTTGGATGATTTGGTTGAAAGATAATTCTTCAGATGCTTGACAGAATCAGCATCATTTACAAATGACATGGCAATGAAATCAACACCTTCAGAAACTCCAAAATCAATGTCCTCCCAGTCCTGTGGGTGATAATACAATTGCTAGGATTAGCAATACTGTAAAATAATCCGAAGGACAAACTACAGGGTGTCATGATAAGCAAATATCACTATCAAGATCTTCAGTTAGAGTGCTTCCTTTTGTACTCAATCCAATGAATCAAAGGAGGGACTGGATATCAAAAAGAGGTTACTATGCAGTCAAGCTATTAATTGGCTTAACATTCAATTTGTGTCATGTCTTTACTCCAATCAATAGAACCCAAAATCAAGAAAAGCTTATACACCTTCAGTAGAAAGCAAGTATAGTAAAAAGTGGTCCTCTTCCACTCTTTTGTTTTTTCTAAGACCCTTAAAAGGGCTACTTTTACAGTTTTTATGTCAAACAACCTGAAGTGAAGTCCTGAAATTTTGTGACTAGCCAAGAAAACGGTAGTAAGAGATCAAGCTGTGTCATTGCCATTGAGAGGACGTGTTTAATGAGATTCTTAAGCTAAAAATAAATCAAGACGTGGCGAATAAATTGTTTGAGTGAACAAGAGTAATCATATTTCAACCTTATCTGATAGGGTTGGTAGACCTTGATAGGAAAGCTTCCCATCTCTCCAAAAGCTCAATTTGGCCCGAGGTAGAAGTAGACCAGGATCTATGCATTTACATCGTAAATCATTCCCCATCCTTTCAATAACTACAAAGGTTGCCATTCCACCATCTATAACAAGTTCATCACCCACCATGATGCCTGCAGATCATTGAATCATATTTTGTGGATGGTAAGTTTTCTACATGCACTGAATGCTTAAATATGAATATGTTGAATTAGTGAGCAATTGATATGCTACCTTCGGAAAACCCTTCATAGTTTGCTCGAACAGTAAATGGACGAGAACCCTCAAATTTTTGAGCTGTAAATACCCAAACTGAACCTTCCTGATGCATCAAGGAGGTCAAATATTTATTAAGAACCACTACTTTTTGTTCCTTCTTTTATGATTTTCAAGAGAATGGATCATCGTAACACAACATCAAAAGTAATTATCAAAAACCAAGTATGGGGTTACAGTTGTCAGCTCTTATGTAGAATTCATTAACCAACTCGCAACTTTTAACAGCTATCACGAATTTGTTTGAAGGCCTAAGAGATACTATGTAGTAAGGTCCAACAAAAGGAGGTTGGTTCTCACGAAATACCTCTGCTTTAAGAGAGAAAGGAGCTCCATGATCCACCACATGAATCTGGCTACTTTCAGTGTCGATCATCAAGGAAACACAGAAACCCTTATCTAAATTTAACCACTTGATTTTTCTAATAACATCACGGTGCCACTCTCTTGTGTTGTGGCACATATTGAGCCTGGCCACATTCATCCCTCCCAATGCCAGCCTCTCCAAATCCTCCAGCGAGCAACATGCAGGACCTATTGTGCACACAAGCTTGGTCCTCCTCAATCCCATAAACCCTTTTTCTCTCAACTCTCTCTCGGCTACCGCATCAAAACCCGCCATTAAATTAACATCATGACTTTTCTTTACACCCTTAGAATCTGCCCCTGCTACTGCTTGCACACCAACCCTGACCTTTCTCTTCTGTTTCCTTCCATTGCAAGGAATACCCCTGGCAATTACTGATCTTCCAAAAACCTGATTCTTCAAATCAAGACTCTGACTTTCTGCAAAGACTTTCTGGGAAATTCTCAAGAGTGATTCTGTAGTAGCTGCCATAGTAGATGCAGTACTCCACAATGATGCAAGTTCTGGATCAAGATCAAAACTTGAAAAGAAAGATCAAAGACTTATCTGGATATATTCTAACTTGCTTCATATCGAAATCTCCGCCGATAGGTTTGGACTTTTTATTAATGCGAGTGTTAAAACGTAATTAGCCAATAATGATGACAAGCTTGTACAATACTAACCGGATTAAGGTGTCCATTAAAAAAATTCAAAATTGGAGAGAAGCCAAATAGACGGCAGTGGAACCGGTGCCCAGCTGTCCCAAACAACGACCACCAACCCTTCTTCTTTTTTATCTTTTACGATGAGGGTCAGGACTCAGGAGGGAAGTGAAAAATACAATTTGGAGCATAAAAGCACAAGAATGGACAGAAATGGTCAACATGAAAGGCAAAGAGGCCAACGTCTGCAAATGTACGGACTAAAGACATTGGTGGTGTTACTGTGCTGCTTCTGAGAACAGTGTCAAGTTTATTGTGGTCCCAAATGGAGCGGACAGAACAGAGACGGTAAGCTCAGTTTCCATGTGACTCAGGTAAAATGGTAGATTGATGTTTACATTTTACTGTTTAGATTAACAAATTTGTTACTTAACAGTTTTTACTGCGACTTGACGACGTAAGAAGTTTGGACATGAGAAACACTTCGCAGTAACAAACTAGCTTACTTTGTGTTTCAGTGAGCCGGTGCTACTGTTATTTTGTTTTTGTAGGCCCAAGTGCCGCATTGGTTATTTTGGTTCATAGTGAGGTGCTTAAGTAAGGGGTTTATTGGGGTTTCTTTTGTTCTGATTCCATCGACAAGGGTATGCCCCTAATTCGGATGTATATAAACCCATTTTTGATAAATTCCATTTACCTTTTATTAAAAAAAAAAAAAAACTAGCAATTTCAACTTTCAAGCACTTTTCAGTCGAGAGTGGGCAGTGCCTCGACAATCATAAACAGCCCAATTTCAAGCTTCCATTTCACTACATTGAGACTTGAGCTTATTGACTACCCATTTCCATAGTGAAGGCCCATCTTTGAAGTTCTCGGACCAGAACATTTGCATAAATAGTCAGCTTCAACGCAACGAGCCACCCAAATTGTTTGACGGGTTCTGTTCTGTGTGAACCTTTGTGAAAAATAGTTAGTTAGCTGTAATTAATTTATTAGTTAGTTAATTATACAGTCAACTGTAATTAGACAAAGTTGTATAGTTAGTGAAGTTAGATAACAGTAGTTTGTATAGTTGAAGTAGTTTGTATATATACAGAACACATACGGAACAACCTGAATAAGAAATCATTATTCAGTTTTCTTATCTCTTACAGTTACCAAAATGTACATCGTATCAAAGCCAGGTTAGGGTTCTTGATTCCGAGATTAGGATTCTTGATTCCAAGGGGGCGAAAAGGCAATTTCTTGATTCCGAGAGGGCAAACGCGATTTCGACGTCGATAATTCTGTTTGATTGGTGAAAGTTAGCTCATCCATGGCCGATCGCGCAGAGACTCGTTCTCGACATGGTGTCCTTGTGGATGATGATCCGTATTTGTTGCAACCTTCTGATCATCCAGGGATGGCGTTGGTGCTTACGCCATTGACTGGGTCGAATTATTTCAGTTGGAGCACAGCCATCAAAACTTCTCTTGAAGCCAAAGATAAGCTATGCTTCATCGACGGCACATTGGAACCACCCACAGATCCGAATCGATACAGGAAATGGAAGAAGGTCGACTCGATGATTAAGTCTTGGCTTCAAAATTCCATCTCTAAGGATTTAGGTGATAGCTTTGTCTATTCACCTAGCGCCAAGCATATGTGGGAAGTGTTGGAGAAACATTTTGGGGTTAGTAATATACCCCAAATGTATCAAGTGCAGCCGGAAATGTTATCTATTGAGCAAGGTAACAGTTCGGTTGCTCAATATTTTAGTAAACTCAATCAATGTTGGGATGAGTTCGACAGACTCATGCCTTTACTTGGTTGTGGATGTACTGATTGTTCTTGCTGTGCAAGAATGACTGAAAAACTTAAGGAGAGGGCAGATGCGTCCAAGTTGCTGCAATTTCTTATGGGATTAAACAGGACTTTTGATAATATTAGGAGCCAAATCTTAAATCTAGATCCAACACCTGATATTGACCGAGCCTATAGTATGGTCTTGAGAGTGGAAAGTCAGAGAGCAGTGAATCTGAATTTCTCTACTAAAAATCCGGATATAGCTTTGCTTGCTAAAGCTTCTGGTTCTAAAGGAGACGATAAAGCTGGCAGCAGGAAGAAGGATTCTGGAAAGAAGTTTGATAAGCAGTGTGATCATTGTCACAGTGTGGGACACACAAAGGAGACTTGTTTCAAGCTTCATGGGTATCCTGAATGGTGTGAAGAGTTGAAGAAGAAGAAAGGTACTGGATTTAAGAAAGCAAATGCTAACATGGCTGCTGAAATTGCTGAGACACCCTTTGATGCACAACCTACTTCCGAAGGTAGAGAACTTGGGCATTTGATGATGCAGATGCAGATTATGCAATAGGAATTGGCTAAACTTATGAGCGGGAAGATGCCAACGATTGGAGGTGTAGGAAAGGAGTTCTTAAATTTTGCTTTTGCAGGTAATGCTGATTATACAAACACAGCATTAAGTATTTCTAGCAACAACATTTGGATCATTGATACAGGGGCATCTAATCATATGTGTTGTGATGGTGCGATCATGAAATACAGAAGACAACTTAAACATAATGTGCAAGTTCAGTTGCCTGATTCTAGTACTCAGATAGCTACTCATGCCAGTCGTGTAGTGTTACATACCAACCTCATTCTTGAACATATCTTATACCTTCCTTCATTTAAGTTCAACTTACTATCAGTCCAGAAACTTGTTGATATTGCTGATGCTTATTTCATTTTCTTTCCTTCACATTGTCTCATACAAGACCTGAAGAGTAATAAAATCATTGCTGTGGGAGCTGTAGTGGGAACCTTGTACATACTCACATCCAACTCTTTTGATTCTTTTGTAATCCGTAGCTATCTGAAAACTTGTGTGAACCATATACCCATGAGCAGGGACGAAGGTACATGGGCCCCCAAAGATTTAAAAAAATTAAATATTTTTTACTTTTAATATATATATATATATATAGACACACACACACGGACGGGGTTATTTAGGGGTCAGTGGTGCACTGGGCCCTCCAAAATTAAAAAAAATAAATATTTGGACTCTCCTATCTTAAATTCCTAGCTTCGTCACTGCCCATGAGTAGAGTTGACTGTACTCTTTTCTCCAACCTTGTATTCTCTAATTCTTGTATGACTTCTTCTAGAATAAATACCAATGATGAACTTTGGCATTCACGACTTGGGCATGCTTCTTTAAAGGTGTTACAACATATTGGTTGTCTTGATATTAAAGACTTGAATGATCCTTGTCACTTGGCAAAATAACATTGTTTGCCTTTTCTAGTAGCTGATGGAAGTGCCACACAAGTACTGGAGCTTTTACATGTTGATCTCTGGGGACCATACAAACAGGCAAGTGCTACCTCTTGTCATTATGTTTTAACTGTTGTTGATGACTTTAGCACGGCGACTTGTACTGGCGACTTGGACTATTTTGTTAAAGTGCAAGTCTCAAGTACCTGAAGCTCTGCACAGTTTTATTACTATGGTGGAGAACCAATTTGATAGTAGAGTCAAGAAGGTGCGGTCAGACAATGGGACATAATTTGTTAATCAAACTTGTGAAGTTTTCTTTACTGACAAGGGGATTATTCATCAAAGAACATGCCCATATACTCCACAGCAGAATGGAGTGGTGGAGCGGAAGCATAAGCATTTGCTGTAGGTTGCTAAAGCACTGATGTTTCAAGCTAAAATGCCTAAATGGTTTTGGGGGGAAGCAATCTTGACTGCTGCTTATATCATTAATAGATTACCATCTTTTGTTCTTAGTTGGAAGACTCCTTTTGAGGTGTTATTTCACAAAGTACCAAATTATGAGCGATTGAAGACATTCGGTTGGCTTTGTTATGCCACGAATACTACTCCAAAGAAAGGTAAATTTGAGGCAAGAGCACAGAAATGTGTTATGGTGGGCCATGCTCCTGGCCAGAAGGCATATAGAGTTTATGATTTGGATACTCATTTGGTGTTTAGCTCAAGGGATGTGATATTTTATGAAAGGGCATTTCCTTTTGCTGAACCTGACAAATATAACAATCCTATTTCTAACATTTTAGATTCGGATTTTAGTTTGCCGGATCCTGCTCATGTCATCTTGGAGGCACATCACTCTGTTGATCATGTTGATAATGCAGAAGATGATGAGAATAGACTTATTCATGTAGTTTCCACTTATTTGGCTGGTGGACATGCCGACCATGAACCAGAAATAGTTAGAGAAGTAGCAGAAGATGTACATGAAGAACTTATGCCTACTCAACAACTCCGAATGAGTTCAAGGCAAAGGAGATTACCAATTTGGATGAAAGATTATGTTAATTGCAGCATTTCTGATGATGCTTATGAGATTGCTCCAAGTTATGCAGCTTTTATAGCTAATGTCAGTAGGAGTGTGGAACCACAGATTTTAGTCAAGCTGTCCAATACATAGAATAGGTAGATGCTATGAATAAGGAGTTGTTGGCTCTTGAACAAAATTAGACTTGGGAGATAACCAAGCTTCCACATGGAAAGAAAGCCATCGGATCAAAATGAGTTTACAAGGTCAAGTTTAATTCCGATGGGACTGTGGAACGGTATAAAGCTAGATTGGTGGCAAAGGAGTATAATCAAATTGTTGGGGTTGATTTCTTTGACAGCTTTTCACCGGTTGCCAAATTAGTCAAGGTAAGGACATTTCTGGCTTTAGCAACTAAAAAGAACTAGTATGTTCATCAGTTAGATATTAATAATGCCTTCTTGCATGGATATCTCAAGGAAGAGGTTTATTTGATTCCGTCAGAAGGTTATACAAAGGCTGCTAAAGGAGAAGTGTGTAGATTGAAGAAGTCTTTGTATGGTTTGAAGCAAGCCTCTAGGGAGTGGAATTCGGAGTTTACTACTCAGATTTTGGAGTATGGATTTTCTCAATCAGTGAATGACCATTGTTTGTTCACTAAGGCCACTAAAAGTGGCTTTATGGCTCTCTTGGTTTATGTTGATGATGTGTTAGTTGGAGGTAACTGTGAAGAAGATATCATTGTTGTAAAACAATTTTTACACTCTCTCTTTACTATTAAAGATCTGGGAAATGCTAAGTATTTTCTGGGTACTGAAATTACTAGAACTCCTAAAGGTACCTTCATTTCTCAAAGGAAGTACTTAATGGATATTCTAGCTGATTGTGGTCTTGTTGATTCTACTGTTGTTGTTACTCCATTGCCTCGTAATCACAAGTTTGATGAGAAGAGTGTAGTATTTCAGGATACTGACAAGTACAGAAAGTTGGTTGGGAGATTATTGTACCTGAATATGACTAGACCAGACATCACTTTCAGTGTGCAACAACTTAGTCAATTTGTAGCTTCTCCAACACATGCTCATTGGGAGGGGGCTATACATGTCTTGCGGTTTCTTGCTGGGAACAAGGATAGAGGTTTGTTTTACAATAATGATAATTGTTTGCAAATGACAGCTTACTGTGATAGTGATTGAGCATCTTGTCCAATTTCTAAGAAATCCGTGAGTGGCTATTGTGTGTTTTTGGGGAATTCCTTGATCAGTTGGAAAAGTAAGAAACAAAATACTGTCTCACGGTCTAGTTGTGAGGCAGAATATTGAAGTATGGGTACTGTTGTATGTGAACTTCAGTGGTTGGTTTATTTGCTCAAGGATTTCAGGTTATTATCTCACTTCCGATTGATCTTTGGTGTGATAATTAGTCGGCTCTTCATATCACAGATAATCCAGTATTTCATGAACGGACTAAGCACCTCGAAATTGATTGCCACATTGTGCGCCAGAAGTTTAAGGAAGGTTTTATTACGCCTCGATATGTTTCAACGCATGATCAAGTTGCTGATGTTTTTACTAAATCATTAGTAGCTCCTCAGTTCAATCGATTTACTGTCAAGTTGGGCTTGATTCCTCATCCATCTCCAACTTGAGGGGTGTGTGTGAAAGATAGTTAGTTAGCTGTAATTAATTCGTTAGTTAGTTAATTATACTGTCAGCTGTAATTAGACAAAGTTGTATAGTTAGTGAAGTTAGACAACAATAGTTTGTATAATTGAAGTAGTTTGTATATATATAGAACATATATGGAAAAACCTGAATAAGAAATCATTATTCAGTTTTCTTATCTCTTACAGTTACCAAAATGTACAACCTTCATCTCCTTTGGCCTTTACTTTCCATTTACGATTGAGATGGTACGACTTGGTCACCATATAACCACTAACAACAACTGGCCATTTTGGCATGTAAAAGATGAAGTTATGAGTATATCTATCTTAAGTTCTGAATAAAGTTTAAACTTTCAAGTGAAAACAACATGTCATATTGGTTCTAACGGCCCAAAACGGCGCCTATTTAAACACTACCTAAAAAGGTTCATAAAAGTTAGAATTACATTGAGTAGTAATCCATTTTAGACTCAGCACCTACCAAAAGACCAACTTACAGGCTATTTGGAACACAGTGAATTGAATTCATGAACGAATTGGATTCAATTACATTAATGAAATTAGAATTGAATTCAATTTACACTGTTTGGAACAAATCCAGTAATATTAGAATTGAATTCAATTACACTGTTTGGAACAA
>JAOTBA010000204.1:31425278-31439987 GCA_025629845.1 Erythroxylum squamatum | reverse complement strand
AATTATATAAGTAATTTAAAAAATATATATATTTGAAAGGGGGGGCCATGGCCCCCCTCCCCTATAACATGGCTCCGCCCCTGTCCTCACTAATCTACAGCAGATGGCACTTGTACTAAGTTAGCTCTTAAAGCTAATCTTGCTTTTGTGATTACACTTATCTAAAGATCTAGTTGCTTTTGTCACATTTCTTATTTCCTATGTAACATATCTTATTGTTATATTTAATTCTTTCTTTTATAATGCATTTATTTAACTATAAAAAAGAATTAAAATCTAGCTATTCAGTTACAACTAGAGGGCATAATTTTCTTTTCATCGTGGTATCAGTCAACATTTACGATCAATAATGGAAAAAATCAAACCTCTTCCTCTTTCTAGGAAATTTTATCTTAACAAAGTCAATTATAGTCACTAACATGTATTTTTTTTAAATGTAATCTTAAGTTAGAAAGCTATGTCCATATTGTTTATATTAATCTAAGTGCAGGATGAAATAAAGTAATTATATAATATGAAACAAAGAAAATAAAATTATGAAACTATCTTTTCTTTCTCTCTCATGTGTATTGTGAAACAATCTATTTTTTTCTCTAAGTTGTATTTTGACAAATTTCTATTTTATTATTTGATCTCATATCACATACTTTAAATATTTAAACTTAAATTAAACTTATATTTTTAAAAAAGATAAAAGATAAGTTATTGAAGTGTCAGAAGAAAAGCATATATTAAAACGATAACAAAAAATTAAAGAGTTTTTCTCAAAGAAAAAGAGAAATAATTGCCAATGACAGAGCTTAATGATATGAATTTAAACAAAAAAGTAAAATTTATGACTTTTGCAATCAAATTACGTTGGGACCTGAATGTCAGATTTAATGTTGCTTTAACTTATCTTGAATCACTTAGAGTTTAAGTTTGGTTCTAATGTCTCACTATTGTTAGGGAATATTCCAGTTGGCAGCCATTTCATGATTCATATGAGAGGGGATATCATTAACCATATAAATATCTCTAATTCAATGCATTTTGGCTTAATGTTAAAAGTCAATATGAATACCTTTAAGTCACCTTTATGTTTGAATTTTACCTGCATGGCTCATTCCACTATATTTAGCCAGCAATTCTCTAAGCATTTGATATTGCAATGTTGTAAAGCTAGATTTAAGTAAGTATTCGAATAGCAACGTTTGAAAAAAAAAGGTTTAAGGTTTCTAGAACCATATTACAAAGCTTATAATTAATATTGTTAAGGTTGTCACCTTTTATCCTATCCAAAGTTCTGAGCCTTTATTGAATCTCTACCCATAATATTGAAGAAGCTTTAGATAAATTTTTATTAAACCATACCACTTTCCTTAATAGTACTATTTGAGATAATGCCTTGAATATCTGCAAATATGTTATGTTTGTAAGTATATATATTAGAGCTATTCTTCTGTAAGAGATTTGATTTTTAACCTCTTGATTTGGTCTACTAGGAGGAAGAGTTGCCATGATTAAAGAATGACCTCTATAGTTGCATTGTCACTCTTCACCTAAGATGATTACGTGTACTCTAACTTTCAAAGGATTATGCCTTTGAGGCTTTCAAATTCAAGAAATCTATAAAGAAGACTTTAATCATTCCAATTGTCAAACCAAAATTAAACTTCATTTTTTGCTAGTATTGAATTTCATTTCCTAAGTCATTGTATCTCTCAGTTTTAACATTTATTTAAGAGTCTAAGAGTTGTTTTTAGTTAGCTTTAATTCCCCAGAAACTATGATCTTTTATAATAAATTAGTTTGGGTTAACCCAAATTAATTCATGATCTATAAGGGACTTTCATATGCTTTTAAAGAGTAATATCTTGATGGTGTTTCCAATTGGGATAATATCTATACCACCTTCTTTCTTAGAGGTATAGGCCTCAGACCATTTAGCTTTAACTGCACAAAATTTGTCAAAATTACCAAACTATAGGAAGTTCTTTAATAACCTCTATTACTTTGAATAGGTTCAGAGGAGATAGAAGTGATAGCTCTAATAAAAATGGAGACTTTTTGAGTAATAAAGAGATTAGTTGCAGCGTGCCTACATAGGAGAGTAACTTATTGTTCTAGTGTTTAATTCTTTTATATTGAATCATATAGGGGATGCTAGCTTTATAGGGTATTCTTTTAAATATTTAAAGGGAAGCTTTTAATGCCTAAGTTGATATTTTATAGAGTTGAGCTAGTGAGTTTAAAGAATTTAGAGAGATAACAAACTCACTTTTATTAAGATTAATATAGAGTCCCAAGAGCCTATTGGAAATGTGTAAAGATTCTATTAGTATTCCAACCAAACTAGAATTAACACCACAAAGCAACGATAAATCATCTATAAATGAGAGGTTGAATAGATTTAACTTCTTGCAGTTATGGTGACATCTGAAACTTTTTCCTTGCTTAATGTTGAATGCAATTAGTTTAGATAGAGCCTTATTACAAATTATGAATAAGTAAGGAGATAAAAAGTTACCTTGTCTCTAACCTTTTACTTTAATGAAGGCCAAGTTATGTTTCATATTTCTTAGAATGCTCAAGGAAGGAGTGGTGATATATTGCTCTAACCAAATTATAGATTTATATGGAAAACTAAAAACTATTATAGTATCAAGTACAAACTCCAATCAATGGGGTACAAATTTTTATAGTAATCAATCTTCAGTGAGTAACTTTTGAGAAGTTTTTCACTTTGATAACTCTTAAAAAGCTTATGGGCTAGCAAGAAACTATCTCTTATACTCAGTGGCGGAGCCACAGTGGGGGCAAGTGGGGCTCCAAAAGATTTTACTTATAAAAATTATTATTTTAAATTTTGATGGTATAAAAAAAATAAAATTTTGTTATAATTAAAATTTTGCCCCCACTAAAAATAAAATTTTGCCGTCATTAAAATTTTGCCCCCATTTAAAAAAATTTCTGGATCCGCCCCTGCTTATACTCCTTCCTTCTATGAAAACATTTGGGATAAGATTAATGATATGTTTTAATATACTTTGAACCTTGCACTACCATTCTAGAAATGATTTTTAAATGACATTAAAATAAGATATATGCCTATAATCTTAGACACACGTAGGTTTTATTCAATTCTTTAAACTTCATACCACTTGAGAAAAAGTCTAGTATAGTCGTGGTTTCCATTTTACCTGTAAAATATCAAGATTTTTAGAATAAAAAAAGGCATTTAACCTATCTGGTCCTATAGCTGTTTTTAGGGTTTATACTGAATAATTCTTACTTAATGTCACTATAAGTGAATGGATTTATGAGCATCTCCTTTTCCTTTTGAGAAAGGGGCCCTAATATAAATCTCTTTTTTATCCTGCATATAAGAAAAACTATTGTTAGAGGACCTAAGCATGTTATTAAAGAAATTGTAAGTCATTGATTTTAGCTCAAATTACTCTCATATTACTTCTCCATTTAAAATTCTTAGTGAATATATTTTATTAGTATTTCTCCTGCGAAGGATGACATTATAAAAGTATCTAGAATTTCTATTCCCATTTTTGAGCCAATGAATTTTAACCTTTGGTTTTAGCAAAGAATTTTGGGTTTCTAGTACAAGGATATATTTCTCTAGGACCTTCTACTTTATAACTTTTAGAGCATCATCATTTGGGTTAGAATAAAGATCCTCTTAAGTTGAGTTTAACTCCTTTATAGCCTTGATAGTAGCTTTTTGCAATATGGTTGAAACTTTTATTATTAAGCTTTTTCATCTCTTCTTTCACATCTTAATGCTTCTTTATACATTTCTATATTTAATATCCTTAGCCCAAGTATCTAATCCTTTTGAAATTACAACTTCAAACCCTTCTAATTTTTTGTAGATATTTTTAGAACTCGAATAGATTTTAGGGTCTTTCTATTGGTCTAGATTAAGATTTGTATAGGGCAATGATACGAATATATAGGTTTTGGAATTTTGCCTTTCTATTAGTGTATTTTAATAGTCACAAGGAATTAATTAGAGCTTGATAAAGCTTTTTCTTGTTAAGCCAATTTACTTCTTATATATTTTTTCAAATTAAATAGGATCCATCATATCTTAAGTTAGAAAGGCACGTAAAATTACTAGGTTCCTCATTCTTATGTTTTTTTACTCAACTTATCTCCTTCTGACTCATAAGTAAGAAAATATTGTTTGAATAACCTAATACTAGCCATGAGGATGACATAGAGGAGTTTACAATTTTGAGGTTATTCTAGAGAGTATTCCTTGAAAAAACATGGTTAGCTATATAGATAAAAATGACTTCTAGATGGTTGGGATCTTATTCAGAAATTACTACTTAATGGGTGAATAGGTCAGACATAATCCTTTAATACAGTGTTACTTTGCTATGTCAAAAGCTAATATAATTCTTCCTTTATGGTGCACTTGATAGTCATAAAATGAAGTTTAAGCTCTTACTAAATGTTTAAGGAAAATTATCAAGTTTGTTTCCCTTAATTTGGTCGTAAGAAGACCAATTAAGTATGATTTTTTAAAGAGTAAATAACCATAGATAACCTATTGCACCTGATATTCCACGATATGATTATAAAAATAATATTAGGGCTTATGTCCCTTTCTTCTTCTTTTTTTGTTTCTTCTTTGTTTTATCTCTAAAGCTTCACCATGTTCTTCTTTTATGTTGATATCTATGGGCTTATTAGATGTTCATAAGGGACTTACTAAAGCTCTCACATTTGTCTTTAGTCCCTATTTGATGGGGGAATGATCATATAAAGATTTTCTAGTTAGTTGTTATGTAAGACAATTACCCTTCAAGGTCAAGATTTGTCTAGACATGAACAACTGTTTGACGATTCCCTTCAAGTACCTTAGTTTGAGATTCCATATTGTTCCTACTAGTTTCCTTCAAATTTTGAGCTTATATTCTTCTTCCACTAATTTTGAGGACACCTTGAAAAATTCCAAGAGAATATATGGAAATAAGATATAAGAACCACTTATAATATGAGGAAGTTGTTTCTCACTATTAGTATTGTCTTGAGTTGTTCTATTTTAATTTTTAACTTAAGTGTTTTTTTATTCTAATCCTAAAGCCTTGATTTATTTCCTTATGATGAACTTTTTACCTGTAGGTTCCTAAATTTTCATTTGTTTTTGCATTGTGGGTTTCCATTAATAGCTTAGCAATATTTATGTTTCAAATAACCCTCCATCTTCATCCAATCTCTTTAGTTTTAGTGTTTTGGAAATTCTTTGTGCGTTCTATCTTTATGTAAATTCTAGCATATCCATTTCTCCTTACACTTGTCATGTTTTCATCAAGACAAATTAGTTTCCCCAAAGAGCTAGTTTGGTAGTTTAATCCAATAGTTGACTAGTATTTAAGGAGAATATTCTAAAAGTTGACCTAAACAAAAAATGTGTTTCATTTTATTTTTATCTAAAATCATTCTGCGTTTCCATATTTGAATAAGTAATGGCTTTCCATTAATATGACAAGGTCTTATCTTCAAAATTATCATCAAACTCGAGTTTACACTAAACTTAAAGATAAAGAAATTTTATTCATTGATCAGTGTTTTTGTAAGTTCATATTTTCTTCAATCGACTTCATCCTAAACTTAGAATTGCGAAATAAACAACTTTTTTTCAATGAAGTAGCCAAGTAGTGATATATTATAATTTATAACCCTTGCTTTTAACACCTCGACAAGAGGAGAGATAACCATAGAGTCTACTTCTTGAGATCTAGGAATAAACTTGAGCTTTTTCTTGTATTGAATGATAACACACTGCTTGACCCTAGGATTTCTTAAGCAAACTGTGTTAATTACTAAAATTTAAGAAGCGTATTTTAGGTGGATGAGAGCCTGAAAGTAGAGTTTAATGAGTGGATAAAAGATCAAAGGAGTCAATTGAAGTGTTTTACTTAGTAACATATGTAAGATGAGCAAGGGAGTGGGATAAGGGTATAGTTTTAATTGAGAGGCCGAGAAGGAAGAAGCAACGGGGTTAAGTACGGGAGCAAGTTGAGTGAATTATTATAAATGGTTATTTAGAGGGAGAAACCTCTCCTGGAAAGTTGGACTACAATTAGTTATATTCCTATAATGGAAAAGAACTAAATCAGTCTCGTAGGCATGAAAATTCATGCCCTTAAAGCTTTAAAAAAAAGTTAAAGAAATGTAAAAACTGTCAATGAAAGCATGATAAGAAAAGATGAAAAGGAAGAAGTTGAAAAAAGATATAACATAAAATCGAAATTGATATTCATAAATAATTAGGGTATAATAATATGTATCTAATGTGGAAGACGTCATTATTGTAAAGAGATCAAGAAACTCCACCTTATCCTTTGTTAAAATTGGTTTGACTCTCTTAGCTCCCTTTTTGTTATAGAGAACTTGATGAAAAACTTTATGTAACCCTAATTAGTAGAAAGAGAACCAGTTTATATATTTATAACTTTTAATTTGTACATCTATCAAGTGACCAAAATAAACAGTTGAGATTTATTCCATTATTAAATAGAAAATATAAACCAAATAAGACTAGTTAATTATATTAATAATATTAATAATATATATAGAATATAGCCACTAATCATACTAAATTCCAACATTCTCTCACTTGGCCTGATGTTTCAATCTTTATTTTTAATAATATAAACATTAGACACACGTAAACAAATCTCTTGACATCTTCATGATTTATCTCAACATATAAACCACGTAATGTCAGTTATGATGATTATACACTGCAATATGACATACTTCCTTCTATATACTACAACACTAACAATATATCAAGCCAAATAACATAAGTGATATATAAATATCATAAAGGTACATATTAATGTCCTATAGACAATTTTATTTCTTATTTAATAAGGATTACATTTACACATTCATAATAAATAATAAAATTGTCAATTAGAAACTTTTATTAAGTTCAAGAGTGATAAAAAATAATTAAAGAATTCTTTCGTTATAGTCTTTTTGAGACAATCATAATAGTCTTTGTTATCTATTTCAAAATACTGAAATTTCTATCATATAGGATGCCTCTCTCGTTTCTTTCATTTCAAAATTATTAGAGAGAAAATCTTTGGTTTTTTATAATATGTCCAATTCATTAACAACAAGTAAAATATCATCAATATATATAACTAAAAATATAGACTTACTCCTATTGATTTCTCAATAAATACAACAGTCAATAATGTTTTCTTGAAAACCAAAAGATGTTATAGTATCAATAAACTTAATATACCTTTGTCGAAAAGTGTTTTTAAGTCTTTATATTGATTTCTTAAGTTTGCACACCATGTGACCTTTTCCTTCTATAAAAAAATCTTCAGGTTGATCCACATAAGCTTCTTCCTCGAGATCATCATTAAAAAAAGTAGTTTTCACAACCATTTAATGTAGCTCTAAATCAAATTGAGCCATTAATACCATAGTTATTCTTAATAAGTCTTTCTTTGAGACAAGTGAAAAAGTCTCTTTATAATCATTGTCGTCCTTTTAAGTATAACCTTTGCCAACAAGTCTAGCTTTATATTATAGGCAAATCGAGTCATGTTTAGTCTTAAAGATCCATTTGCATCTCACTCGTTTATATTCTTTTTGAAAATCAATAAGGTCCCAGGCATTATTTTGTGCCATTAATTTCAACTCATCTTTTATTTCTTTAATCCATTTATAAGACTTATCACTGTATATGGCTTACGAAAACAAAACAGGATCCTTTTTAGTGCCACAATCAAAATTTGACTCTTGTAAATAAACCATATAGTCATCAGGAATAAATGATCTCCTTATTCTTACAGGTTTTTTTAGAGTTACTCCACATGGCTCATTTTTGTCAATTGGTCGTAAGTTAACTTCTTCACGAGTTGCTGTCTTATCTAAAAGTTGTCCAAGATCATTTTGTTCTTCCAATACTGGGTTGATTTTTGGTATAGATATGGATATCATGACATTTATGGGTAATGGAACATTAAACCTTCTTTCCATTAATATCCATAAAAAAAATTTAGCACTCCCGAAAACTTCAACATTTTCCATTGACTTGGCATTAATTGTTTCAACAATTCTTGGACTATATCTTGGACAATAAAACCTATATCTTTTATATTTCTCCAAGTAACCAATAAACTAACCACTAACTATTCGAGAATCTATTTCTTTTCATGTGAATTATAAACTTTCGTTATTAGACAACCCCAAACATATAGGTGCCTCATATTAGGTTTCCTTCTAGTCCATAACTCCAAAAAAATTTAGAACTGTCTTACTAGGAATCCTCTTCAGCAAATACACAACAATTTTAAGTCCATACATCCACAAGGTTTTTAGTAATAAGGAATTACTCATCATAATCCTAATTATATCCATTTAGGTACTATTACATCTTTCTACTACATCATTTAGTTGAGGTATGCTTGGCATAGTATGTTGTGCACATATATCATGTTTCTCTATAAACTTTGAAAATAGATCGTTGTTTTGATTCATCATATTTTCTATAATATTTACCACCTCTATCAGAACTTACAATTGTCACTTTTTTTAATCTAATTATCTTTTAACCTCCTTTAGAAACACCTCAAGGGCATTTACAGCTTGAGAATTTTTATTAAGAAAATAGACATATCCATAATGTGAAAAATCTTCTATAAAGGTGATAAAGTACTTTTCTTCACTAAAGGATGGAGTGTTAAAAGGTCCACATATATCTGTGGGTATAATTTTAAGGAGCTGAGTACTTCTTGTGGCTCCTTTCTTGTTATGCTTGGTTTGCTTTCTTTTAATGCAATCCACACATATATCGAAATTAGTAAAATCTAAATTCAGAAGAATTTCATTCTTTACCGATCTTTCTAATATTTCTTTGGTATGACCTAAACATTTATTCCTCATGTAAGTTGAATTATCATTCATTATGCTACACTTAGTTCCAATGCTATAATAAATAGAAAATAGAATTTTAGAAAAATTAACATAAAGTTTCAATTTAAATAAACCATCTATAAGAATTCCACAACCAATGATGGGATTATGTTTAAATAAATTGAAATAACTATCACCAAACTTAAAAGTAAACATACTTTCATCAAGTTTAGAAACATAAATAAAGTTTCTATAAATTAAAGGTTTATAGAGAGTTTATATTAGATATAGATGATACTATTATTGGACGATAAGTCCCTACGCCTTCAATTCGGACCTTCTTATGGTTTCCCACAAATAGAAAGTTCTCAATTAGGTTTGTGGTTTGGATTATAAAAAGAATCCCTGCATAACATTAGAAACATAAATAGTAATGTCATAATCAAACCACCAATTATTATAAGGAACTTCAGTTAAGTTTAGTTTGGAACATACAAAAAGGTTAGATGTACCTTTCTTTTGAAACCAATCTTATGTTTTAGACAATTTTCTAATAACATCTATCTTTTTTACAAAAATGACACTTATCTATATTTTGTTCCTTTTTGTCAACATTAATAGTAACCTATTTTGTTTTATAAGCATTTTCTTCTTAAATTTCTTGGCCTTTAGCTTGTGAATCTTACTAGCTCTTAGCCCTCAAGGTTAATTGAATGAACTTTTTTGATTATTTAGCGTTGTTTCCTCCTGAATGAGCATACCGGACAATCCATTAACATTCAACTTGTCCTTTATAGTGTTGTAGTTAATTTTGAAAGGACCACACTTAGGAGGTAACAAGTTTATTATGAATTACACTAAAAAGGTATCATCAATTGTTATACCCATGGTCTTTAATTTCTATAATATTTGTTATCTTTAACCCATGCTGCTGCATGCTCCGTCACCCATTAAACTTCATGGTTGTGAGTATAGTTATTAGTGTATTAGCAAGAGGCTTGTCTGTAGAACGGAAATGCTCTTCAACAAATTTAAGGCATTCTTTAGCACTTTTAGTTTATGAAATAGTGGTCCTAATGTAGTTGTTAATAGTGATTCACATGTTTCTCGTGCTTTATAATTTGTCTTCTTAACCTCATTGCTCGTTTTTATAATAATAGTAGGTTTTTCTTATAATAATGCAAAATCAAGATCTATAAAACCTAAATGAAAATTGACCTGTTTATACTATTTAGAGAAGTTTAATCATTAAACACAATAACAAAAGAAGCATGTGAACAAAGAGAAATAACTACAAATACATAAATGTCCAATAAATTATTTGATTCAAATAATTAAACATTTAGAATATAGTATAGGTTTTCTTTAGGAAAACTCAACATATGTTGTCATAAATTTAATGTCATACAAACTTTATAAGGTAATCAAACAAAAAATCATAAAATACAATCAATATCTTTGGATATATAACATATATCGCAAGCGAATGTTGATTTTCCTTTATTATGTTTATTAGTCTTAGAGTATTACTTTGAGTAAATTCTAAAATTCTATCAATTAATAAACAACATTTATCCAAATAATTAATTAAATAATAAGCAATAATATTTTATGAATAAATGACTATTTATGCACACAAAAAATTACTTAATTAGTTTGATCTCTTTAGTAACTAAAAATCAATCCTTTCATAATATCATGTATAAAAAAACAATCCTTTCATAATACGTCTGAGTCTCATCAACAGGTTGTTCCTCCTGAGACTGTCGCCGAATGACATATCGTATTTGGTCTTATTACGAAGCAATGTTTACATTAGTAAGGGATTACTAGTAAGAAATAATAATAATGCATTAATTTCACATACATTCAGCTCTCTACATTGGTTGTTGACGAATGTCACACCGTTATGCTTCTTTGTGTGAGTGTGCAAAAACAACTGAGTAGGTGTAGGCCCCATGCCCAAAGATTGTTCCTGCATATTTAACCTAAATTGTTAGATGTGAACTACATTTTATTAAAATTTTGGCAGAATTTCCTCTATTTTTATGATATTTCCCCTTGTTGAACAAAAAAAAACTCAACACAACCATATATGGCACCAAACATTTATACCATTATCATTATCTATAATATGGCAAAGTAAAACGTTTACAATATAAGTGTCAAGTTTAGATACTTACAAGTCTCTGTGCATGCTTATGAGGGTTATTGATCCTCCCGTATGTACGGGAAGACTCTCTCCCTCCAAGCCTCCACGTCTGTTGGTGGAGTTACGCCTTAAGATGTACATAGCCTCAGGGCTTCTCCAATACTCCTGCCAATGACTCCATATTTCTTTCGAAATATAAGGCGGTCGTACACCCGCCTAGTGTATCGCACCAATAAAGTCGCGATAATGTGTACGAGCTCGCCTCTCCCGTAGTCTATGTATGATGGTGTCGATAGTAGAATCCCAGAAAAATTCTTTCTAAAATAAGAAGAAAAATTTTAAACAACTATAATGTAATAATATTTTTTTAATTAGTGTATATAAATCAATATAAAAAGAAAATAAATCTTTATTATACCTCAAACTCCTGAAAGTAAAATCCCTTTTGTCACCTGAGAGATATTCTTCCACACATAACCCCCAAGATCAATTCTTTCTTTAAATTTAGAAGTCATATTTCTAGAAAACGGTCCAGACGGAACCAACCTAATATAAGAAGTAAATTTATTAAATGAAAAAACTGATAAACCTATAACTTCATTAAAAACAAATAGTTAATAATGTGATTTAACTTACAAATTGTTGAAAATTGTTATGTACTTTCTTTCGTCAGGCCCCCAACTCCAGGTTGACGAACGTCTCCTCCATCCGATAAAGCGGTATTGGATGATATATGAGTTGGGGATGGGGATGAGGATGGTGTAGCATGACGAGCAGTAGGTGATGCCTCATCTGCAACTGTAGGCCCTGGAGGGGGAGGAGGTGAGTCAGTGCGAGTTGTAGACTGTGACGATCCACCTTCACAGTAAGTATCTCCGAACATGCCTCTAAACCTGGGTTGCAACTTTCATTGCAATTTTCATACGACAGGTGAAAATTTAGTGTACTTATCAATGCAATTTTCATACGACAGGCGAAAATTTATTAACAAATAAAATTAAGAGTAAGTCAACTACTACTGAATTATTTATATCATACATCATTGTTTTTTTTTTGGTAAATTAGAAATTTAATAAATTAAAGGAAGTTATGTACAATGAAGGAATTGCCCAGGAAACAATCCTTCCTAAAACCGCAGGAGCATCCTAACCCGAGAACCTTAGGACCTTTACAACAAGTGATCCTCAATTAAACTAGCCAACTGTAGCACTCACCTATACATATCTACTATCCAAGATGACCTTGAAGGAGGTTCATCCTAACCAGCAACACAACCATTTACAAATAACCAAAACAAAGGAACAAATCAACATATACAATCCTTTCCGCTTTAAAACCTAGGTATTCATGTCCACTTTACATGAGATTAAGCCTCTGAGTTGCATTTTCCCTTTTGCATCACTGTTATGCCTAACAACTAGTTCCATTTATGATTTCTTCATCTCTTCCTTCCCATTCTCACCCTTCCTTTCGTTGAGTGAGTGCATTTTAGTATCAGATTGCAACAGAGACAAAAACCAAGTAAAATCTGCTGGTTGGGAAAGATGAACAAGTTCACCAAGAAGTTTATCTTCATCCATCCTTGCAAGTTGATCTCTCGTGGAACCACCTGCTAGCCTTGCCATAATGATCTGGTCTACTCTCAATACAGTGCAAGCATCGTCATTAGTATATTCCAGAGCATAACTTCGTGACATAAAGGTCCCACATGCTCATAGACGACACATCCTTACAAACACCTTCCTTTAAGTCAATGCCCTTTTTGGTATTTCCAGATTAATGGTCAGCATTCAAGCCTCTTCAATTACTAGAAAACCTTGCAAAACAGAACAATTAGGAAAATAATCTCAACCAGTATTTACCTTTCTTCAGTGTTTGAGCCAAGAATTTCCATAACTTGGAAGACCACCTTGGTATTCAAATTCCCCACTTCCACGGCTTTTCTCGGGATGGTTCGATGGTTTCTTTCAGACCAAAGATTGTAAACACTCTTGGAAAGGATAATGGGGATAAGGTCGAGGTCAGAGTTTGTGTCGTTTGATGGGTGATTAAATCAGCTTTGGATGGCTTAAAGGTTTGTTTGATTTGGCAATTGAATCTGAAAGTGTTCTAGACAATGCGTCCATACTGATTTTGAGTAAGCACACTCACATTAGCCTGGAAACATAAGGAGCAATGATTAGGGGCATATGAGAAGAGGAGATTATCCCTCATTTGCAACTTATTAAGAAGGCTAGCCATAGGATAAAAGCATATCTTGAGCTAATTCTTTTATGCCATACTAATTTGTACCAAAGAACATAAGAAGTGGAAGGTCTCAATAAGGAGTAGGACGAAGCATTTGTGTATGTTTTGGAAGGACTTGTGAGTCATTCCAATCTATCGGGTTTGGAGTGGTCTAGTTGATATGGTAAGGGCTCTAGGGCTCGTAAGGTTTGTAATGTAGCCTCCTGCCAATTCCACACATTGTTCCTAATAATCTCTGTAACTTTAGCACTCATCGGTAATTCTGATCCATTAATCACTCTGGGAGTTAAGAGGTCCTTCAGAATTGTTGGTCCCCGTTTCTGGAGCCCAACAATCCGAAGTCATAAAACATCGCTTTGGCGTGCCCATACTGACCAGTCAACAACATCACAATTTTGAGAATCACAAGCAAAACACAATCATATCTCATTAATAAATACAAACAGAGTTTATACAAGCTTCCATTAAAAATCAACATACATATCACTAGCTTAAGATGAAATACAAAAAGGATGCTCAATGTTGATATGCCTATAAATCTATCCAAAATGTTCACTACCTTAATACAAAAGTCTTTAACTATCTTGGAGTTTCCGATGACCTGCAAGGATCGCTAACCTTCTCGATCAGCACCTGAGGAGGGAAAGTGGGGTGAGCTACATAGCTCAGTGGCTAATATATTTATAGCCATTGGCAACGAGCCATACGATTCAAACATATAATAAACATATCTCATTTAATCTAACAATTCCATTATCCACAATTATAGCTCAAAATTCATAATTCAAAATGTCATCACATAGAACATATCATAAAGATTCATCCATCAAGACATGACACTCAATTATGCATCATACTTGACAATTCAATGATATAATGCACAACAAATGGCTCGAGGATTCCATGGAAACAGAATGGAGAAACCGAAGTTTACACCATGAACAGAATGAGTCCATTTTCGAAGCTCATATGCCATAAGCAGGCAGCCGGGACAAGGCTCTTGTCAACGTGCACGTGACGAACAGAATGGTTCCACTATCGCCTAAACAGAAGCACATACTCATGCTCGAAAATCATTTTATCAAACTTTCATACTTTTCATACTCTTTCCTTTCTTTTCATTTATACAAAATACCATGACATGTTTCAAGGCATAACATAAAATACATCTTAATGCATTTCCACATCACGAAAATTCACAATTTAGCACATATTCACACATAAGACAATTAGCTCATATTATGCAACAACTATAAACATATTACCCACCTAATTGGCTTGCAAAAATCCAAGTCAAGGTTGTCTTTCCCCTTGCTCTTGGGTAGGATTCTCTTGGTTCCCTTGATTCTTCACCAAATGAAGAGATCTTTAGCTCAAATGGAAGCTCTTTACTTCCTCTTCCTTTTTCTCTTCTTGAA
>JAOTBA010000204.1:31399938-31410276 GCA_025629845.1 Erythroxylum squamatum | reverse complement strand
TACAATCCACCATGGGCAACGATATTCTTTTAGGGTGGGCAACCTCTATATGCATATATATTTTCTTTAAAAAAAAAAATTTGAGGGTGGGCACCCTCCCTTAGCAGTAGCTTCGCTACTGGCCATGGCAGTCGGCCATTTGGATTCACTCACAGTATTAGAGGAAAAGTTGAGTGGGAACTGCTGCTGCAGGTTCTGTGTGAAGAGGAATTTTTTTGACATCAGAGAGTCCGATGTGAATGGATTTCAAAGGGTGATAGGAATACAAAATATTACCACAGCCTCACTCTTTCGTGAAGAAAGAAACTGAAGATAAAGCTGACTCCTTGACTCCATAGGAGCACTGATTTCTAATCCAGTGCAACTGGGCTTTGTTGCCAGGACTTTTTTTGTCCAACTTTATATGATTGAAGACGGGAATATCCACAGTTTTTCGCTCTTAGGAGCTTTTCATTCGCTTTCGAGGGACAGGATTCAAGCTCTAACCCTGCCAATCTATGATATAGAAATCAAGACTACGGTTTTTGACACGAATCCTAATAAGATCCCTGAGGTAGATGGTTTCAATGCTTTATTTTTCAAAAGCAATAGGGGAAGGTAGGGCCCACAAGTGGTGGCGTACATTCAGGAAGTTTTCCATCTGGAATGATGGGAAAAGGACTTAAATCATACCATTTTGGTCTTGATCCCTAAAATTCCTTCCCCACAGAATATCACTCAATTTCGACCGATTAGCCTCTGTACTGTACTTTACAAGATCATTTCGAAAGTTATTGTGAACCGTTTGAAACACCACCTAGATTACCTAGTGGAGGCAAATCAATGCAGTTTTACTCCTGGCAGGTAAATAACTGACAATATTATCATCGCTCAGGAGGTCATTCATTCGATGCGCAAGAAGATGGGAAAGACCAGGTATTTTGCTATCAAGGTGGATATGGAAAAAGCATATGACCGGATTCACTGGAATTTTATCCAAAACACTTTAACGAACAATGGGTTACCAGATAATTTAATCAATGTCATTATGCAATGTGTGACGACGGTGTCTATGCAAGTTGCTTGGCAAGGCACCTTTATTGATCCCTTCAGTCCTTCCCGCGATATTCGGCAAGGCGATTCGCTCTCACCTTATCTTTTTGTGTTATGCATGGAATGACTGGGTCACCTTATTTTAAAGGAAGTGGGATATGGACTATGAAAACCGATAAAGCTGGGCCCTACAGGGCCTCCCATATCCCACCTATTCTTTGCAGATGGCCTAGTTCTCTTTGCTGAAGCTGAGGACGCACAGACGCACGTCATTGCAAGGACGTTGGAGGTGTTTTGTAACGCCTCTGGACAAAAAGTGAATACTGATAAAACTCGAATCTTTTGCTCTAAGAATGTTTCTCCAGCAACCGCGCGACGCATCAGTCAAACCTTACACATTACATGTACGAACAATCTTGGAAAGTATTTAAGAGTCCCTTTGCTTCATGAGCGTCCAACGAGACACACATATCAGTACATCCTTGATAAAGCAAAAAATAAACTTGCAGGATGACGTGCAAGGGTTTTGTCCCTATCGGGGCATGTTACTTTAACCCAATCAGTAATTTCGTCCCTCCCCATTTACACGATGCAAACGGTGAAAGTTCTGAGGCAACTTTGTGATGATTTGGAGCGAATCATGAGGGAATTTATATGAGGATCAACGAGTGAGCAGAGAAAAATGCATCTAGTTAAATGGGAAACCGTGTGTCAACCTAAAAAAGCAGGGGGCCTAGGCATTAAATGTATTCGTTCTTCCAATGATGCCTTACTGACCAAGTTAGGCTGGGCATTGATTAATCAACCCACAGCTTTATGGGTCAGAATCCTAAGGGCTAAATATCAAATAAGTCCTAATCCTATCCCTTATAATATACATAGGAAAGGGGCTTCGATCATTTGGCGGAGAATTTCTACGACTTGGTAGTTTGTATGCCAAGGCATAAAATGGAAGCTAGATAATGAGAGGCGCATTTATTTCTGGTTGGATAATTGGGTGAATGATTGGGGGCCATTAATTTTTGTGACGACCTCTCCCCTTCCTGATAGCGTTATTTACACTACAGTTGTGGATTTTACGAATGAA
This sequence comes from Erythroxylum squamatum, assembly GCA_025629845.1. Taxonomy (NCBI): domain Eukaryota; kingdom Viridiplantae; phylum Streptophyta; class Magnoliopsida; order Malpighiales; family Erythroxylaceae; genus Erythroxylum; species Erythroxylum squamatum. Next base: position 31,408,157 of record JAOTBA010000204.1, on the reverse strand, counting down.
GTCGGCAATTAGAGTTGGAATTTGTTCCAGCAATATCTCCCTTCTACGGTCTGTATGGATATGGCAGCGCTCCATACTAATTTAGAAGGCATAGCGGAATATACCATGCTGTGGGGACAAACAAATCGTGGGAGGTTCACAGTGGCGTTTGTTTATGACTTAATTGAAGGTAATACCACAGAAGCTAATAATAGTCTATAGGACTTAATATGGAAATGGGCAGGGCCCTAACAAATTTAGGCTTTACTGTGGTTATTGGCCAAGGAAAAATTGCTGACCAATCAACAGAGAGTGGCTCACCATCTCACAACGAATAGCAGTTGTCACTTCTGTGGGCAAGAAGAGTCAACTTTGCATGTCATTCGGGACTATCCGAGAGTGAAAGCCTTCTGGTGTAACTTTCTCCTGGAAGTGGTTGATACAGATTTTTTCCAACAAGATGCAGGGTGGTGGGTGTCACACAACCTTAGGACGCAGTCAAAAGTGAAGTAGGTTGAATGGGTTACAATTTATGGAGTAGCCTGTTGGTTTCTTTGGCAATGGAGAAATCGAAGCCTTTTTGAAGCGGGTTTTGCTTAGCTGGAAGAAGGTACTAAAGCAGTTATGGAGTATGTAGATTGGATAGTTAGGGCAAGCATTGTGGAAAGCTACGTGTTTCAGACACCGGGCTTACCTGTGGGTAATTTAGTTGGCTGGACTAAACCGACAGAGGCCTGGGTCAAGTTAAATACTGATGGACCGGTTAAACAAGGGTCTAATATTGCTACTGTAGGTGGTTTAATTACGGACTGTCACGGGCGGTGGTGTGGTGGGTTCCTACATCACATAGGCAGGGGCTCGCCTTTAGCTGCAGAACTCTAGGGAGTCCACTCGGGACTTACCCTGGCATCGGTGCTTGGTTATAGACGAATTGTCGTGGAAGTGGACTCCTTAGAGGTAATTATCATTCTTCCCTCTTCCAATATAGTTTTATCTGAGGATAATTTTTTGGTAGAAGGTACCCATGGTTTAATCCACCGAGCATGGGAGGTGCAATTTTAGCATATGTATCGTGAAGGGAACTAGTGTGTTGATAGGCTGGCCTCTCTCACAGTTTTATCCAGTCTAGGTCTGCATATGCTCCAGGAGTCCCCGATGATTGTTATGGAACTCATCCACCAAGACAAGCAAGGAGCTTTGTACCGTAGAACCCTGCGCTAGTTTTTTGAGTGCTTTGGTTTTCCTCCTTTGTAACAAAAAAAAATGTTTTATATAGGAGAGAAAGGGACAAAAGACTAGGTGTCATTTCTTTTATAGAGGGTTACAAGTGCTTCACCCACGATATCACGGGTATTTGTAGGCTTGGGTTAGGTAAATGAGATAAATTTGATTTCCTGGAGTGAAGCTTAGGAACTCATATGTAGGAAAAAATTTTATTAGTTTGTAAATATGGTTTTGGAAATAGGTAATCACTCATGATGATTGAGCCGGTGATCATACATGAATATATTAGAATTAACACATCCTATAAGTAGAGATGGATCATAAGTAATGATATTATTATATGAAGTGAGTGAAATTTTGACACTAAGCATGATAGAGTTGTAAGGTGAAAAGGATGAACTACTTACCCATGTTAGAGTAGGTTAAGGGCTAACCTTAGATGAGGATGAAGTTGAGATAACTTATAAAGTAATTGTTGGATTGGGAATAAGAATGTTACAATGAGGTATAAAAAGATTAAGAAAACATGATTAAGGCCATTACTAGTAGGAGTTCATACTCGATTAAGATTTTCATTATCATACTCAATTAAGGTTTTCATTTATATTATAATGACCAAGTTTTGTATTGCACTTTTAAAAAATAACTTACCTAGAAATAAAATTAGACTTTGAGAGTATAAAAAAAATTGAAAGAGAGATATGGTAAGGAAAATTGAGATATATACAATGATTGGGATCAAGGTTTAAGTTTATGAATATTATAGGATTAAAGCCATATGTAACAAAAACTACTAAAAACTCTAAGTGAGGTATATTTAAGATTATATCTAAAGATTTTGGGGTATATAATATCATAATTATTACTAGAGTGGGCATTCTATTGATAAGGTATGTAGCCCTTTAAAATGCATGAAACCAAAAATGAATAGGTATGGAATCATTATGTAGGAGTGCAAGGCTAGCCTCTACAATATGGCGATGTTTGTGTTCAACACATCCAACATGCTCAGGTTTATATGGTGAAAAGTTCGTATATTATACAACATGATTAGTTGAAAATATGAAAGTGTGTAATACTCTTAGCCATCATTAGTATAAATGGTCTTGATTGTGGTGTGGAAGTAGTTTTCAATGGTTTTTAAAAATTTCTCAAATACCTTATACACATCAGATTCCAACTTTATAAGATAAAATCAAGTGTATCTTATAAAATAATAAACAAAAATGATAGAGTGTTAAAGCCTTTCAAAAGAAGTTACAAGTGCATGATCCCAAACATCTAAATATATAATTTAAAATGATTTATCACAAAACACAGAGGGCTTTGTAAAGGATAGTTTGTGACTTTTGACAAGAATCACACACTCGATTTCTAAAAGTAATTAAAGATGGAATATCATTACTAACCATAATTCCCTTTTGAATTTAAAGAAAGAGATGAATAAGATGTTATGTCACAATTACGATGATAAAACCATTAAAGTGGAAGGATTAAGATTGGAAGACTTGATAGGTAATTTTAAGGATAACCACTCATACAAATGTCTATTCCGCCCATTAGCTAGACATACTCTTTTGTTCAAATCCTTCATAAGAAAGTTGTTTGAAGAAAATTCAATTAAATTGTATTGTTTACAAAACCAAGAGATAGATATTAAGTTCTTTTTTATCAAAGGTACACACAAAACGTTATCTAGTGTGAACGTGGTAACAAGAGAGTTCATAGAAGAGGAACCAACTATAAGATATAAATATGCCATCATTATTGTCAACTATAATATCCTTATTACCAATATAATCTAAGTGCAAAGACAGGTTTTAAAGACCAGAAGTGATTTAGTGTATACCACTAGTAAGTACCTAGTCATTATTGTGATGGCTTGATTCTCCTTCTGCTATATACACTTGGGGTCTAAAAGAAGAGGAAGAAGGTTATCTATGAGATTGACATGTTTTTTTGGGTGGCTTGATTTCTCATAAAGCTAACAGACAATATAATATTGACTTTGATTTCCTTTATAGAAATTTTGATTCCATTGTGGAGAGTTTGGAGAGCGTATATGTAGTTTATAAGAAAGTGCCTTATATATTGCTGACATTATTTATGTCTTGAATGTTATGGTTATGATTACCATAGTAGCTTAATAAATGTTAGATCATCAATTATACTTTTTTTTACCTTTTTTATATTTGTAATTACAACATTTCCTTCCTTTTTGTTTGACATAACAAAACAAAAGAGAGAGACAGTTAAAGTTAACTTCTAATTTTTCTATGTTGGACAAATTTGTCCTTCCCCATAATATTGGACAACTATTAATTGTATTTTTTGGTTTTTCAATAACTTTTCGGTTATGTTATGTAATTTGATCCAGAAAAAGGAAATAAAGTGGCCCAATAAATGATCTAAATTAATGGGTCGAAGTTCAGGAGAAAAAATAGATCCCGATTAGTATAGACCGGACCCATATCGAGCTTGTGATGGGGAAGCCCGATATGGAAGCTATATATAAAGGTTAAGGTCTTCTGCAGTTGCTTATGTAATTCATAAGCATACGGATCCTGTGACTAGTTAAGAGTGCTTACGTCTTAAGAAAACTGTAGAAAGACATTAATTGCGTGTCCATGAACGTTTTTCATGAAGGTCAGGGGAGATTGGAGCTCATTTTGGCCTCCAAAACTGCTTAAGAATATCAGATGGAGCCAAAATCAGGTATTCCACATATGCTTCATTTTTAACCCTTTCATAAATGATCCGGGACACGTAATAAGGTTTATAAGGTTTATCCTACATGTTACATGTGGTATCAGAGTGGTTACGTGATCGGGTTGTTGGAAACGAAGGTTTTTTAGTTTTCATTTATTATGATTTTCATTAGTTTTTGATTCGTTTTCCATTCTTTTTTTTGCATATATGATTACGTAAAAGTGGTATACATAAGGATAGCTATGGAAAAGAGTTAAAAATGAGCCAAAAAGGACAAAAATGGGTTCCAGGATCATCGAAAATTGCCCTCCCCATCGAAGGGTGATAGCACTGTCAGTAGGCAACGCACGCGCCAACCGCGTCTAACCATGTGGCTCCACGGGGAGACGGATGCGTGTGGTGAGTGCAATGCACACGCCTCATGCGGCCTGACACCCCGCGAGCTCGGGACGAGCTAGTGCATGTGATGTACTCGCCCGCTCCCTATCTCCATAAGTGGACGGATAGGATGAGGACACCTGTTGGCGCGTGCAGCGCATGCGCCATATGATACAGGCATGTATACATGTGGGCAGCGTGTGCGGGACACGCACCAGATGCATCTGAAACTTGTCGACTAACAGCATGCAACACAAGCACGACCCGTGGCCACACGCAAGGTGACGTCACTGCGCACTGACGTTAGCGCTATAGTGATGCTGGCATTATCACCTTTAAAAAAAGAGGAAAAATTATAGAATTCCCGTAAGAGTGCCCCCGGTCCATCTAGGTCAGTTTTTAAAGTAAAATTTCAATTTTTCTAGATTATTACATTGGTAATTGGATTTCGAAAAAGATTTTAAAGCTTTTTTAAAGCTTATTTTGAGTTTATTTTCGTACTCCAAACTACACATAAAAGAGACACTTAAGGTTTTGTGTCTCGTGTGGTAGGTTTGGTATTCGAAAAAAGTACGATGGTCAGTCTCGTTGAGAATTTTTTAATAAAAGTCTCAAATAAAGTTTAAAGGCAATGCTTTCATTACCAATATGTGATTATTTAATTGTGAATCTAATTTTTACAGTTATAATCGATTTTCACATACATTATGCCCATATAGAATGTGAGGATGATATAAAGATGTATCCCTTATGTTTGTGGTCATTTTGAGTACTGGTAAGATTGTAGTCACCACAGTGGCCTTTCAAGTCAATATTTGGATTGTACCGCGTGCATATTGGGGGATGCCTCTGGTCTCATGTTTGGTTATTCTGCCTACAGGTGTTGACCTTATATGAGATTTTGAGATGTACATAAAGGGATTAGATGGAGGAAAGCTATGGCTTAAATGATTTATTCACCTGCAGGTGGTAGTGTCATGAGAGTTGATGGTTTGTACTTTGATCGCTTTTATATAAAGGTCTAATTGCATATATTATGTATTCAGCCTACAGGTGTTTCATAATATGTGTGTCGGATTCTCTGTATAGATATTGTTATTGTTGTTGTCCTACATTTAAATTGAATTTTACATTGTCTTTTCTATCTTGCAATCACCTTTTCTGTAAACAACAATGCTGTCACGAATAAGACCTTAAATGGTTTCAATTTCAAGAAGTGGAAGAAGGATGTGGAGTTTGCACCGGAGATGGCTGACATCAGTATGACAATGCACGTTGAGAGACCTTCTCCACTTATTGATATCAGCTCAGAAGTTGATAAAGCAGCAATGGCAATCTAGGAACAATCAAATAGGATATGCTATTTGACCATCAAGAGGTCGATCCCAGATCATCTGCTGAGTGGATTATCGGATACGATCATAGCGAAGGAGTTTATGGATGACATTTCAAAACCTAGTAAAAACATTTGACAATTTTTTAAAAAACGTAGGTAAAACTTTTTGGCAACATTTTTAGAAACATAGCTACAAACCTTTGGATACATTTCCAAAAATGTAGCTAACAATTTTTAGCTATGAAAACTAAGCGTAGCCAAAAGTATTGGCGATGATTTTAGAAAACGTCACTAATAGTTTTTCGCTACGAAAATGAAGTGGAGGAAAAAAAACTATTAGCGATGATTAGCTAAAAACTTCATCTATAATTTTCAGTTACGGGAATGTAGAGACAAATATAAATTGTTGTTAATTACTATTAGCGAAGAATTTAAGACTTTTAGAGATGATTTTTTCGTAGCCAAATGTGATTTCTGTTGTAGTGTATCTTCACATTCTATAAAGTGGAATCAATTGATCCTTTTAATTTCTTAATGTCAAACTTATAGGAAGATAATTTGATAACAAAACCTTTAATATTTATTCCATAGTATCACTTGTACCACCTTTGAACTAGTATTGTTTATTATTAACAGTGACATGTCATTTCAATATGTTTTCCTCAACATATGTTGCTTTCCAAACATTATATCATTGAAGGTTACCTGAGACTTTTTACAATGGGCATGAACTACAAAAGTCTTCCTTCTCATGTTTTTCATCCTCTAATAAGCTCTCTTCATGAAGTTCTATCAGCTTCTTGCGAACTAAGGTGACTTAACCGCATGTACCATATCACAGTATTATCATTCTTGTGTTCTCAGGATTGAGAAACGACAATCAATCATATCACATTTCCTATTAAGATATATATACCATACTGTAATTTTCCTTTTATAATAAATAAACCTCTTAAGTTGTCAATCATCACAAGAGAACTTATAGTACTCTTGACTATTAAGACACCTATGGAAAATATATTCTTGGGTTAATTATAAAATAATCCCAAACTTTGCTTAAATTTGCAATTATAGCCGAAGTTTCAGAAAATGATAATAAAATGCTTAAACTTTCAATTTTTTTAATCATAGTCTAACGTTAGTTTCTCCATTAAGTTTGCTGACGTGACCTACCACATGCCGAGAAACCCTTAATAATTAACAAAACAAATGTTGATTAATGAAATGATGTTGTTTAATCACATAACCAAACGACGTTGTTTATTTAAAATGACCTAAATCAATTTGTGACACTGGACTCTGAAGTCTGAAGTCTCACCCCCTTCGTTCAGTTTGTTTTCCTGACTCTCACCCCCTTTATTATCAGTTTACGTAGCCTCCTTCCTTTGTTATCTGTTTATTCAGCCGATGCCCTCAACCTCCAGACGCCTTAAGCTACTCTCAGTTCGCAGCACAGATAACAAAGGGAGGAGGTTGCGTAAACTAAAAATGAAGGGGGTGAGAGTTGGGAGAACAAGCTGAAAGAAGGGGTTCAGACTTTAGACTTAAAAGTCAGGTGTTACAAATTGATTTGGGTCCTTTTAAATAAACGATGTCGTTTAGTATAAGATTAAACGATGTTATTTAGTTATAAGATTAAAAGATGTTATTTCGTTGATCAACTTTTGTTCTATTAATTATTGTTGACGTGTATTAATAATAAGAGTTTTTGGACACGTGGCAATTTACGTTAGCAAACTTAACAGAAAAACTAACGTTTGGCTATAATTGAAAAGAATTAAAAGTTTGAGCATTTTATTGTTACCTTTTGAAGTTCGGGCTATAATTGCTAAATTGAGTAAAGTTTGAGATTTTTTTGTAATTAACCTAATAGTCTTTTGAAACTTTATTTTCACATAAGCCTAAGGTTATTGAAACTCTATTTCCACATATGACTAACAAGAATCAACTTTTGTTTTCATGTGTTCTCGAAAATTATGTCGAGTTTGACTCATGTCTCTCACTTAACACTAGTGCCAGTTTGCTCTTGACTTGAAAATTTCTTTGAACAATATGATCCATCAACCTGTTTAAAAGACATAGCACTACAAGTTCAGACAATGTTTCACCTTTAACCTTTTTCTTTGATGAATTTCTGTGTCCTATGATGGAACTCGCTTCTTAACACTAGTTAGATAAAGTAGTTTTTTAGAATAACTTTTTTATTTTCGTTTGTGGAGGAATTCACATTCCATTCATTGACAATTGACTTTTTTTTTTTGAAGCCCACAAAAACTTGATGTGGAAACAACTTATACCCTTCCAATAGGAAATTAGAAGTTTAGGGATTGAATTCCAAAATTCAAATATAAAATAAAGCTACATGAGAGAGACAGACTTGAGTGTTAAGATATCAGCAGCTGGATATGTGCAGAATGTTGGGACCCGATCCGGGAACCGGATCCCAACCGAAAAACAAGGAACGTAGCGAAGGTATCGGAATACGGCTAAATCATATATCGAATCGAACGAATTTTCGACATCCGGGTATGTGTATCGGATAAAAACTATCGAGTCGCGTTGGAAACCCTAAGACGAATCTGAAAAATCCCGA
>JAOTBA010000204.1:31377851-31391386 GCA_025629845.1 Erythroxylum squamatum | reverse complement strand
TATGTTCTTTTAAACTTAAGTGTCTTGCCAAAAATACCCTTGAACATTCTGACATAACACTTTCTTCTAGAAAATGTTCCCCATTGTCTTAAGTTTCTAATGACACCAAAACGATTAAATTTGGTTTAGTAATATGAAAGTTAGGGCTCAAACATTTCAGACTATTGTTAGACTGAAACAATACACTATACCCAACTCCCATCCAGAATTTAAAAGTCTTAGAGGCTGACTTACAATTCACTTTCTTAAGATAATTTGTAACTCTATGTCTCTAGTTTATCACAAGTCAGAAATCATCTCACTTGGAGCTCTACAAATCAAAATATCATCAAAATACTGAAGTATGTTCAATAGAATAACACCAGTTCATATTATTTAAGAGCACACTCACTGTACCCGTCCCACGTTTTTCACTCAATATTTATCAATTCATCTCAGATGGCTATGATTTTTGTTGGAGATGTAGAACAATGTCTTACGAGTCCAATGGTTCAATAATCAAGTCATTTAGGTGTCTAGAGAAGAAGTTATGGCCAAAGAATCAAATCTGGTTTTTTACTCAATCATATTGAACCTGTCTTGGGACAATTGGCATAACTTTCCCTACTGATATGGGATTTAGATTTCCTTTGGACGGTTTGGAAGAGGACTTCAAGATCTACAACTTTCATGAAGACCTAGAAGGCAAATTCTACCATCTAAGGGGTCAAAAATAGGAACAGAAGATAGGCTAGGCTAAAAAGCAGAAGAAGCAAAAAGCAGAAGAAGTAAAACATAGAAGAAGTAAAAAGTAAAAGAAGTAAAACATAAAAGATATGATGTCATCACAGACTATGTGACGTCATCGCAGAAGAAGCAAAAAGCAAAAGAAGCAAAAAGCAGAAGAAGCAAAACATAGAAGATATGACGTAATTTATAGACGAAGTGACGTCATCAGACAATATAGGATTGGGAAAATTACCATAACTTTCCCTACAGATATCAGATTTATGTGTTATTTATATGGTTCAAAAGAGAACTTCAAGATCTACAACTTTCATGAAGATCTCGAAGACTGATTCTATCTTATGAAGGGTCAAAAATGGAACAAGTAGGTACAGATGAAAAGCAGACTAATGGAAAAAGACAGAAGAATAGGGAAAATTGTCATAACTTTCCCTACTGATATAGGATTGGGGTATTCTTTAGATGGTTTGAAAGAGGACTTCAATATATACAACTTTCAGGAAGACCTCAAAGACTAATTCTATTGTCTGAAGGGTCAAACATTGAGTAGAAGATAGAAGATAGCAAAAGACAGAAGAAGCAAAACACAGAAGAAACAAAAAGTAGAAGAAGCAAAACATAGAAGATATGACGTCATCACAGACCATTGACGTCATCACAAAAGAAGCAAAAAGTAGAAGAAGCAAAATGCAGAAGAAGCAAAACATAGACAAAGCAAAAAGCAGAAGAAGCAAAACATAGAAGATATGACGTCATTTATAAACGAAGTGACGTCATCAGACAATACAGGATTGGAAAAATTGCCATAACTTTCCCTACAGATATCGGATTGGGGTTTTCTTTAGAGGACTTCAAGATCTACAACTTTTATAAAGATCTCGAAGACTGACTCTATCTTCTGAAGGGTCAAAAATGGAGCAGAAGATAGGTACAGACGAAAAAACAAAAGAAGTAAAACATAGAAGAAGATGACGCCATCATAGAAGAAGCAAAAAGGCAGAAGAAGCAAAAAACAGAAGAAGATGACGTCATCACAGAAGAAGCAAAAATGTAGAAGAAGCAAAACACAGAAGAAGATGACGTCATCATAGACCATGTGACGCCATCCCAGAAGAAGCAAAAACATAGAAGATACAACTTCACTCTTGAACATCTTCTCTTATAAGGACCATAACTTTCAGCTCAGATGTCCAAAATTCTCATGCTATATACCGTTGGAAAGATAATAGAAAGATCTAGAACCTTAAGAAGAAAACTTTGCCAAAATCTATCTAGATCAATCCCAAATTTTCTCCTAAATTCCAATGATGAATTTTACATTCATTCACCAATATACTGCACCCAGTTCTCAACTTCATGAAATTTTGAGACTCTTAGAGACAGAATTGAAATTCAATGTCTTCATAAGAAATGTAGCCATATGTTTGTCGTTTAATCCAAACAAATAATTATCTCATTTGGATAACTAGAAGAAAAGTTATGGCTAACAGACCGAAACACACTCAGCGAATATTTTCCAGATCAACTACCCATTTTGTTTCAAAAATCTTTACTTAACACAACTCATACCAAGATCACCTTTACTACTTCATTTACTCATCATTCTCAGCTTCATTTCAAATCAATATCATCTATAAAGAAATTATAGTCCATGATTAATCATGAACACCAATAATAGAACATACACATATATACATATCCTTCATCAACTTACTACACATATTTAACTTCATTTTTGGCTTTCACTCTACTTCCAACTTTCACCTTAATTCTTCCCATTTTGAAAACTCTTATCCACTAAAGGCACCAAAGCAAAATATGAATCTATCCACATTTCTCATTTATTAGTTCTAGTCTTTTAAAAAAGTTCGGAGTCCAACATTAACTTCTCCAATAAGCCACCAAAACCTACCACCTATAGGCCAATAAAAAAACTCTTCACTTAGTGGGTATTGCAGTCTAAACAAAGCAATATAAATTAAATTATATCTAGATCAGCTAGAGGCAAGCGTACCCCATCGACAAGTAATATAAAACTGTAAGAACCAGATATCGTACCCAAGGAATTCCAGCATGCAAGACAATTAAATTAAACAATGCAAAATTTCTTACACAATCAAAAATTGATTGATTTGAAAATAAAATAAAATAAGCGAATCAAGGAAATATGCAAGATGCAAATTATGAATTAAAAACAACAAGACTTAATCAAATGATAGAAATTGGCTAAGGTATCGGATTTCAATTGGATTGGACACTAAAACTTGTAACGGTGGATTGATTTAGGAATTACTTCACTTAAGCAAGTCGAACCCAATGTTCATAGGAATTCCCTTCTCTTATAAATCCGAGTTACCCATTTGGTTCGTAGATAATTTAGAATAAAAGGCATTCAATATAAGAAGCCTAAAATTAAGTTCGTTAATCCTAGGTATCCTCACACAAGATCCTAAGGTTGGTCTACACTTTAGTCTCAAGTATATTGCTTGATTAATTTTTCGACAAATTAAAACCCATTGGTTATAGCATTCAATCATCTAAGGCCTTAATCTAGGTGATCAAGTTACAATATGACTAACTGTGCATTCAATCAAGCAAAAACCAATACCACAAAAATCGTCCTAATCCAATAACAATCCTAACCTCAACTAAAAAAACTTACTTACATATATTCATCAATGTAACACAAATCATGGTCATAATATATATTTGCATTGATTAAATCCACAAAAATTAAATCAATAAAGGAGCACTTAAGCGAAGGAGTTAAAGCCAAAACAAACATTCGGCCATGGCAACTATTTCTTGAAAGCAACAAGTGACACTAAGGTTAACGAAAGAAGCAAATAAATTCAAGGAATAAAAGCAATAAACAAGAGAAAAAAAACCGCTGACCACCGAATAACAAAATGAACAATTTTTTTTGGAATAAAAACAAACTAGGAACATCGAATATTTGGTCTTGAAAGGAGACGACTGCTGCCGTCTGAGAAGTTGTCCCCCACCAAGCTTTTAAAAGCTTATATATCTCCTCCTATTCACGAACAACTGCTGCCATCCTTCCTCTCCTATTCATGCACGTGGTGTGGCCAGCCTTGTCCTCCTTCTATCTTATGTCTTGATGTGACAAATATGGTTTATGGTCCACCTTATTAACAGACACTACTCTCTCCACCACTAGCTGCTTCGTTCCTCTCTTTTTCCGCCAGCTGCTTTCTTATTTTGTTCTCCGTATTGAATGTCCCTTAAGGTGTCTTTAGGTCTGTTTTTGTCCCACTCTTTTGTCACGTTTTTAACCTTATTCCACGCAAAAATCGTGGCTGCTGCTCTCTTTGTAAAAATGTTAACGTTTTTAGGTGGTAAAATGTTAACATTTTTTTATTCTTGCTTCTTTTGAGAGCTTTTCTTACTTTATGCTCTTAAACATTCCAAATTCAATATATACTTAGAATTCAAATAAATAACTCTTAATTAGTGCAATTTAAACATGAAATGGACAAGAGTTTAGCAAATTATGTATCTAAAATCAATATAAAATGCATATTAACAACACCCCACACTTTTCTTTGCCCTCAAGCAACTTACTTAGGTCACAACTAAGATATTCTGTCATTTCATTTTCAACAAAAATCAAGTGTTTGCAATCCCTTAAATTTCGGCAAACTCGAGTATCAAGCTACTACATATATCATAATCTTTTCATCAATGCACATAAACAAAATCAAAAGTAGATATCTTTGATAAAAAACAAGCATAGAATTAAATTGGACTTTTCTCATGATATTCACTCATGTCACTCAAGGGTATAAGGGTTGTGTTTCACTCAAAGCTTCCTCTAAGAGATTACACTACCATAGGCTTGCAAATTCACCTATTTTCCACTACATAGAGTACATGCTATCATGGATCAAAAGGGCTTTTACTAAGGGTTGTATCAAAAGGGCTTTTACTAAGGGTTGTAATGGCGCTTAGGTTAAGGTAAAGTAAAAAGGGCAAAGGCTACTCACAAGCATTTACAAAGCACTAAGTAACGTGGGACAATCAAAAAGAAATTCTAAGGTGTGCAAATAGAAACACGAGATTACAACTAGTCATCACTATCCAATGCTACTATTTGATCTCTTTTTCTCTTTTTTTTTTTGTAACAATAAACATAAAAGAAGATAGTAGTAGCACAAATCATTAAAAACTGAGTAGATGTACCTCTAAAACATCTCAGAATAACATATAAAACAAAAGTCCCTAAGTCAAGGACATCAAATACCTTCAACTTATGAAAGGGTCAGGCTAAAAGAGTTTTCAGATTTCAATGCAATGTGATTAATACGAAAACAAACAAGGTCAAAGGCTCAAAGGGGATAGAAAGGGGACAAAATGACTTGGTGGGTCACTTAAGCTAAAGGTTTAGAAAAAGAAGGCCTTTATCATGTCCATAAAGCATGTAACTAGCAGTATAAAACAGGTTCAGAGCAAGTTCTGAAGGTAATCCACATAGGGAAGCATCACATACATCAAAGAAAATAAATGACTATGAGATGCAGTCATATAACTCAAGACCTCACATGTGTTTAAATGAAAATCCATCAAAACTCCATACATTGCCTCATCACTCAGCATCAGCTATTGACTAAGTTTATGTAATCAACTACTTTAATCAATCCACGTGGTTCACTATCCTCTCAAACTGCCTAATCTAAATTCATGCATAGAACTCAATTCTCCATCCAACTACTTTGACAAAATCGTATGATCAAATTCATTAAAAATGGGACCCAAGTTAACTATCAAAAGAGTCGCAACTATTCAACTGTGTATCTCTCAACATCAACATCAATATCATAAACATCAGCATGCACATAATATCAATCCCCCCCCAACACACACACTTAATATGAACTTTGCCCCTAATGTTCAAGTAGCTAACAATCAAACACAAAGAGGGGAAAGACGAAGAAGAAACTTCCCTGAAAAAGAATCGACTAAGAACTCTTTGCTGCCAACCACGCAAACCCTAAAGAAAACTCAAAACAACTCAAAGAAATGCATTAAACTGGAAAGAAATGCAAAGGAAACAATGAGAAAAGAAAAGTAAGAAAACTACAGTCCTACTGAAAGGCATTCACTGCGATCAAAGAGGCGAAGTTTCATGAAGAGACAATTGCTCCTCAGAATTGTCCACGAACCTGAGCATATATAATTTAGCTCATTGTCCATTTACCTTGAAAGGTCGTTTTACCTCAAGGACCCCAAAAGGAAGGACTTGGATCACTTTGAATGGACCATACCACCTTGACTTAAGCTTCCCTAGAAAAGACAAAGACGGGAGTTGTAGATCAATACCTGGTCGCCTACCTTAAAGTCTCAATGGAGGATCTTCTTGTCATGCCACTTTTTCACACGCTTCTTATACAACTTCGAATTGTTATAAGCATCCAAATAGAACTCTTTAAGCTCGTGAAGCTGTATAAGTCTCTTAGCACCTGCAGAAGACAAATTAAAGTTAAGAAATTTAGTAGCACAGTATGCACGATGCTCTAACTCAACTAGAAGATGTCAAGACTTTCCATACACTATCCTGAATGGTGACATACCTATGGATGTCTTAAATGCAGTCCTATATGCCCAAAGTGCATCATCTAGCTTCAAAGACCAGTCCTGCCTAGAAGCAATAACAGTTTTCTCTAGTATTTTCTTTAATTCCCTGTTTGAGACTTCAACTTGCCCACTAGTTTGGGAGTGGTATGGAGTAGCAACCTTATGGGTCACCCCATACTTAGCTAATAATGAATCAAAAAGTTTGTTGCAAAAATGCGACCCCCATCACTAATGATAGCCCTAGGTGTGCCAAAATGTGTAAAAATATTCTTCTTCAAAAGGTTAAATCTATCACGTTAAGTCAATGGCTAGGACTTAACAGGATAGATTTAGCCTTAAACATAGCCTTTTAGGTTGCGAAGGTTTATTAGCTTGTGAAATTAGTGACCTAAGTTACTTAGGACTAAATATGCTGGTTAATTAGGATATGATGTTAGTCCATTCATCCTAGGAATTTTCCATACTCATTTATAATTTAGTACAATCAAATAAGTAGCATTATTAGTACATTTCAATGAGAATCATTAGCTAAAGCAATAAGGTAGGCAAAATTTTGTGTTAAAAAAAACAGCATGACTTAGTTGAGTAACCGGATCGACATTCATCACAAATGTTTGCCTCCCTGTAAAAGACTAGGTTCATGTCCTTAAAGAAAAATCAACAAAAAGAATGTTTTCAAATAAAAACCTACCAAACTTGTTAGTAGCTTGATTTTCATGAAAACTTACTAATGAATAGCTACACTTTTGTTTTGATTGAATGATTATCAATGTGTGTGTGCAAGTGATAGGGGAGAATATACTCAACATTAAAATTTTGATTACTTTGTATATTGAGTCCAAGGTGCTTAAATGCGAATTTCACATGTTAATAATTTGGAATAGCTTCAATAATTATGTTTAGAGTTAAATTATTTCGTAAAGTTGAAGCCATTACCTCATTTGTTGAATTGTGTGTTTTGTGCTTTATGCGTTTGTTGTTTTGTTTGCTGGAGGACAAGTAAACGTTTAAATGTGGGGATATTGATCGGAGAGAAATGCAACGTATTTTAGGGTATAGTTTGATATATGTTTAGTTGTTTAATCAATTGTTTAGTATGTGTTTAGGGTAGAATTGTGTAAGATTGTGATTTATATGTGTTTTAAGTGTTTTATGGGTTAGAACATTCCTTTGAGCTTAAATATGATGTTTTTAAGGTACCTTGATGTGTTTGGTAGTGTTTTAGGGTAAAGATTAAAGAATGGAGGAGTTTCGGAGCAAATTGGGGCCAATTGCATAGGCCACAATCGTGACAGAAAGGCCTGACATAGGCCACGATCGTGGCCTGCGTCGAGCAGATGTGTAGCCACTTCCAAACTTGGTGTTTCGAGGTATTTTTGGACCTTTCGGACTCTGAAAAAGTCCTAGTTCAACCCTAAACACAAAAGAACATAAATAAAACAACAAGAACGGAAAGAAGGAGCTTTTGCATTAGCCACTTTCAAAGAAACCTATAGAGAATTGCCGAGAGATAGAGAAAGAGAAGAAGGAAGAGAGAAGTGGAGAAGAAGCCGACTCGAAGTACTCCCCAGATCAGGAGTTTTCTGACGTCGTTGCCTCCTGTCTCCATTCAAATTGTATTTCATGTTTATTTTCCATTTTTATTATTGTATAGAATTGGGAATAAAAGTAAGATGATAGGATTTTTGAATGTTGAGATGTTCTACTCTAAACTCACCTTCGAGGGTTTTATCTTTGATTTAATGAAATTTGATTGTTTGTGTTTTTACTGAATTTATTGTGATTTAATTTCTACAATTTCATAATTCGGTCGTAAACTGATAGGGTGAATAGAGTGAAAAATAATTAAATTGGTCTAACAAGAGTTAGGTGATTTAATAGAACGAGAATTAAATCAAATCGGTATATTGTGCGAAGAGAGATATTGCATAGGTTCCCGATAGTTTTTTGGACAACTTTAGATCTAATTAGGGTTTTGGATAGATTGTTAATCGACAGATTACAATTTCCATAATCTGATTAGGGTTTATAAAGTATGGTTAAAGGTTATAACTCGAGAGAGAGTAATCAACCCTAAGGTCGTCTAGAACCAATAATCCAATAATTCATAATTGATTAGGTTAGCATTAAAGATAGATAAAATTTCCCTCTCTCTCAATTGGTAATTCCTTAGGTTGATTCTTGAGTGTGCGTTGCAGTTGCTAAATTGTTAATAATTTTGTAATTGATTCTTGAATTGATTTGCTTGATTGAATTGCGTTCTTGTTTTGATTTCGTTACATTTGAATTTTTGCAATTGTTTGGACTTAGATTTTAGGATTAGATTATCCCTCCTCGTGGGATTGACACCTTAGGTACTACGTGAACGACCCGTGCGCTTGCAGATTATCGAGTTTAATTAATTAAAACTTACACACGTCGAAAAACCACGATCAATGAGTTAGCTCAAAAAGTATGTTGTTAGATAAGGGAGATCTTACAACTCCATGATTTAGAGGGATTAAATGCAACATTGAGAAGAAGATGGAGTTTGGATTGAATTGTAATTGTAACTTTTATAATAGATTAAGTTATACTTGCTTTTGTTGTAGTTAAGTACTTGCCATTATCTTTTTCTATACTTGGTGCTCATTTTGAGCTTTATCCATTTTGAAAGCCAAACATAGAAAGACAATACTTAAACTATTTTCTTTAAAATAAGAATTAATATTCTAGAAAGATAAATTGAGAATTAGCATCTTATTCTCTCATATATTAAAATATGAAAATTAAAAAGAATGAACTAAAAATTTAAACAAACCAAAAAAAAAACAACCTCCCCTACTTCCCTCAAAATCCCATTCTATATTTCCTTATAAGTGAATGAATCTAAAAGAAGTTCATCACCTAAAGTAGAGTAAGAAAATTATAATTTGAATTACAATCACCGTGGCAACTTTCAACTAAGCATAGAACTTAAATAGTCTATTTCATGTAATGGATGTAAGTAGGCAAGCAATCATCTATCAATTATAAAGTAAAAATTAGGAAATTCGATACCCAATGATCTTCTAACATACCTCATCACTCATAATAAATAAATTTCAAACTTTCATTTATAATTGCATTATGTTAAATTTTGGAGTTTTCTTATTTAGGAGTATTTTACATACATTATCCATATCTTAACCTAAAACTTTAAATCATTAAGTTATGGATCACTTTTTGTATATAAACAACTTATTGTACTAGGAGGAAGCAATACAGGAGAAAATTAAGAAGCAGAGAATTCAAGAATTTATGCAATTCATTCAATGGACATGACTTACATTTACGAGAAAAGAGACAAAATTCTTAAATTACTGTGAGAGAGATGATACAAAGAGAAATATGATAACTACCATAACTTACATAACTCTTAATAAGGTATTGATAGATTAATATGTAAGGAGTCTAATTATAGTGAAACTTTATTACTAAAAAATCCTAAGGTCATTGGTATTATATTTCCACAAAAGCTTAAGACCACTAAAACTATATTTTTATAGTGATATTGAAACTTTATTTCACTATAATTCAAGGCATATCTCACAAATCTCCGCCTTGAATTTTCTAATGTCCAGCCAAAAATCACTCTATGTCATACAAGCCCTTAAAGGCTTTAAGCTCTGTGAGCATTGACCAAGTCCAATCTACACTTAAACTTCTACACATGTAATAAATCTACACTTGTACTTCTCCATATGTAATAACTTTATCAAAATATCAGCTTTATCCTTTGAAGTGTGACCTTTTTCAATAATATTTAACTAAATACAATCAATTTTGCAATCTTATGAAACCTTACATTTTTCACTATAGCTCTCATTCTCCTAATTTTCTTTAGTCTCCTAAAAGATGGTTGCATCCCAATCATCAATGGTAATGGCATATATACCTAAGTCTCTCTAACCATATCTCCTTGCTTGCCTAATAGTCTTTAAAATGTTGATACTTCTTTCTAAAATTGATTTATCTCCTAAACTAGAATTTTCAGCCCTCTTAATATCTGTTTCAAGTTATTCTATTACACTTTTGAACTAGTACTACTCACCATAGACCTTACCACATCCGTTCCATATGTTTGTTCCAATATTATTGCTCTTCAAATACTACTTCCTTGAAGGTTACCCTAGATTTTTTACCAAGCAGACAAAACTTACAAAAGTTTACCTTCTCATATTCGTCATCCTTCAATAAGCTCCCCTTCTAAAGTTCGATTGTCTCTTGTTCACTAAGATGACTCATCCATAAATTCCATACTATAGTACCATATTTATTCCCTGAAGATTAAGATACATCCACTGATCCCATTACGATCTTCTTTATTAAGACATAGATACCATGTTATAGTTTTTCTTTAATCACAATCAATGCACCCTTTACCACCTTTATTCATTCGTAATCACTAGAAGATTTATAGCCTTGTCTATCAAGAAGACCCATAGGAACCAAATTCTTCCCAAGTTTATAAATATACCAAGCAACCAATGTTCTAAAAATTCAATTGGCATCATAATATACACTAAAATAGTGTCTATGGCAGCATGCTCTCCATCATCACCCAATATAGAAGTACAATTAAATTCTTTAATGAACATAACTAGTCCTTATTGGAAGTCATATGATAAGTGACTTCATTGCCTATCAACTATCTATTTACATAATCACAATTACTCAATGTTAAAATATCATTACCTCTCCTGTCCTATTCATCAAAATTATCCTAGACTACAGTAACACATGCATTTCTATTTATTTCTCTTTTCACATTTCCATTCTTCTAGTATGGATCCCTTAACTTTACATTTAATACATTGAACAACTTTAGACTTTGATCTATTATGACTTATCTTTTCATAACCCTTTTCCTCATTCCTTTCTCTTTTAACAAGCATACCCATATCTAATACATACTCATATATGTCAAAGACCTTTTTCTTCAATTCCTCAGTCTTGAAAGCATCCTTTACATTACTAAAAAAATAGTTGCTTTACTATATAGCATGGTATCAACAAAATTCTCATATGAATTGAGCAAGGAATATCAAAAAGATTATGGCTTGATTATTGTCCTTAATTTTAACCACAACACCTTGTAGATTTAAGATGATCTGATTAAAATTATCAATGTAATATTTTTCCTGTGAACTTGTTAACATCCTTAAGGCATATAAACGTTGCTTTTGATATAAATGACTTATAAATGATCTCTTCTTATACTTGTAAGTCATTTATATAATAAAGCAGCACAAGTTTCATTAACCACTTCTCTTAGGACCTTACCTCTTAGACTCAACATTATTGTGTTGTGCATCCTCAATAGAATCTCTTCCTTCTCCAATGCCCTAAATCCTTTGACATATTTTCTTCTCCTTCCAAAGTTGTTATATATCCCTGCTGAAAAAGAATCATTCTTATCTTCTCCTTCTATTGAGTAATGCCATTCGATATATTGAACTTCTTAGTATCAAAATTGTGCAGAGACATCTTGATAGCAAACGTTTGCTCCATTACTAATTATTATGCTAAATGAAAGCAATATAGAAGAAAATAAAAAAGCAAAGAATACAAGAAGTTACGTGGTTTGTTCAATTGATGTGACCTATATCCATAGGCAAAGAAATAATTCTTTTATTACTATGAGAAAGATGATACAAGGAAAAGTATGATGACTACTACCTTACATAACTCTTAACAAGGTATTTATAAAGTTACATGATTATGATGAAACTTTATTACCACATAATCCTAAGGTCACTAATATTCTATTTCCATATATACATAAAAGTTACTAAAACTTTATTTCTATAAACTTTTAATGACACTAAAAATATATTTCACAATAATTCAAGGCATATCTCATACAACTTTTATCTTTTGTCACCTTCTTATGCAATTTTATTAAAGCCTTTTAACACACTATCCTGTAATAAAATGAGAGAGTGTATTAACACAAAAATAGTGAAAAGTTAAATAAATACATTTTATAGCCATGAAAAAAGATCTTTTCATAAAAGAAAAAAAAATCACTAATCATTAAAACTAAAAACTTATTATAGATTCCAAAGAACCAAAAATTAAAAGTATCAAAAGAAAATTATTTCCTAGGTGTTCCTTTCCATTAGTTTAAATTTAATACAGAGGTAGACAAAACATCAAGGTAATATAAGTGCCTTACAAAAATTTTACCTCTTTTATACCATTTAGGAAACATCAAGAGAAAACAGACAAGACAACCTAAATAATTACTAATTGTGTAAGTTAAGAAAATAATAAAGATGTTGGTTTATGCCCTATAGTCAATCAGTTGGTTGTAGTTTAGTATACATATTTAGATGTATATGATAAAGTTCACAGGAAAAATATAAATTGTAAATGAAATTACGATGAGATCATAATTATAATAATCATAATGTATTCATATATTATTAATAAATTATTTCTAGTCGTTGTTCTATTCAGAGTGGACATTAATAGAACATAAAAGACTAGTACACGTTATATTTTTCCTTACGAAAGAACTAGTCAATCTAATGGACATAAGTATAGAGATATTTAAACAAATGTGTTAGTGCTTCTTAGAGAAAATGTTCACTAAACTGACCCCACGTGAGAAATCCATCTAGAACATTACTTGTATATTTATGAAAATTCTCATTATGATGATTGTATAAGTGATTCTTTGACTTGAGATTACCAAAGTTATCTCTGTTGGGAAACCGGGTCGGGATCTGATTCGACCGCAGCGGAATAATCACAAAACTTTTTCGTAATTTTTGATTTCTCGAAACCAAGATCTATTTAATTCTATAAAGTGATTAACACGAATCATAATAAAACAGAATTTAATTCGTACCTTATTCTGAAGCTTGATATTTATCTTGATGCATCCCTCGAACCGTTTCCGAAATCGATCCGTCTCAACCACCGTAGCCGCACAAGTGTCTACCCTCTAACGACATCCACAGAATGAGTTGAGAGAACTCTGTAACTTTTATAGAAAGGGTTAAGCATGAAGTGCTAGCTACATAGATCTTAAGCCTATTTATAATAAACTTTGGACATTTTAGTAATTTAATTGAAATTAAATACTAATGTTAATTAAAATTTAACTAAAATTACAAATAATTCTAATTAAATACCAATTATGCCCAAATAAGATTCAATATCTTATATTGATCCTTATTTATTAA
>JAOTBA010000204.1:31355430-31377751 GCA_025629845.1 Erythroxylum squamatum | reverse complement strand
ATACATCTAAACATGTACAAGATAAAGAATGCCTTTAAATAATTTGTCACTAAACTACAACCAAATCGATTGGCTGTAGGGCATAAACCAACAATCTCACATAGGAATTGCTATGTTTTTTATACTACTTATGACCTATTCTAGTAAAAGGTAGCTCTAGCAATATTTGAGAGATCAATACAGGATTTATTACCCTAAAGTAATTAGGAAGAATATTCTGTTACTCACAATTAGTATTGATTTGGAAAATACTTGGCTAAAATGGAATGACACTTTATAAAATAGTTTACAAATGTCATTAACAGAATTAATCACTAATGGTGGAGAACTAACATGATTAGACTTAAATAGAGTAAATATTAATTTCATGTTCTATATCTGATCGAGACATTGTAAAATGAAATGATTGAATTATAGAAAAAATCATGCATGGAAAGGTTAGTCAAAACAACTTTGACATTCATAAATATTTTGGTGGTCATGATCTATTACTAGACGTCAATCTTAATATATAGATGTAAATTGTTTTGTTAGATAAATTAAAAGAGTTTAATTTACTTTGTAAACTTTTAGAAACTTTATGATTAAATATGAGATATTTAATAAATAAGGATCAATATGAGATATGGGATCTTATTTAGGCATATATGGCATTTAATTAGAATTATTTCTAATTAAAATTAAAATTTATTTAAAATTAGACTTTAATTTCAATTAAATTACTAAAATGTTCAAAACTTATTATAAATAGGCTTAAGATCTAAAGGAGCTCGCACTCTTTTGCTAACCATCTTTGCAATAGTTATGGAGTTCTCTCAACTTATTATGTAGATACTATTAGAGGTCAGACACTTATGCAACTATGGTAGTTAAGATGAGTCAATTTCAGAAATAATTTGGGGGATATAACCAAAAAAAATCAATCTTTGAAATAAGATACGGATTACAATTTATAATTTATTATGATTTATGTGTTAGTTATTTTATATAATTTTAAATGATCTTGATTAAAGTTTTGTTATCATTTTGTTGTGTACAAGATCAAATCCCACTCCGATTTTCCAACAAAAAAGAGAGAAAACCTAGAAAAGAAAGAAAAAGATAAAAAGAAATAAATTACAAGTAAGAAGATTCTAATACACAAACATGATTATAATTAAATAATGAATAAATTTTATATACGTGGGCTTAAAAAGAGATTAAAAAGCCTAAGAAATCAAAGAAAGTTGAAAGAAAAATGTAAGAAGTAGTGTAGATTAAAGTCAAAGAATAAACATCTAGCCACATACTGGTCTTCATTCTAAGATACTTGTTAATGAAAAAGACTCATAAAAGCCTTATGGAAGTCTTATCACACAATAATTAAATTATTCTTCTTATTTGCTAGCCACATAATCGGGTCTTTAAAATTTTAACTTACTAGTTTTGCTTTTCTTTTAGCTGAAAATTTTTTATCTTAAAAAGTTTGGCTTGATAATTAAGTGTAAGGCCATTCCTAACATTTAATGGGCCCAGTGCAAAGTAAAAGAAACATCCCAATGAATCAAGAATATACAAATATGTACAATTTAAAAACATATTTTTTTTATTAAAATTTAATATCTATACATAAGTTACTCAAGTCATAACTCCACATACTCAACAAAATACTAACAGCAGCTAATAACAACTTGCAAATTTTATAAAATCACTAAAAATAGTAGGAGTAATAAAAAAAGGTAGTAGTAGTAATCAGGCAACAATATCATATTGGAAAACACCAAAAAATTGCACTAACAAACACTTAGATGATCACAAAAAATAGTTTCTTCACACATTTCTAAATGCAAAATTATTAATTATATTATCAAGATCATAATTGTCCAACATATCATTATTGATACATTAAACAGCTAGACCATTCAACCTTTCTTGTGATGTTGATAACCTCAAGTAAGTTTTCATTAATTTTAACTTTGAAAAACTTCTCTCAACTAATGCTACAGTCTATGAATAGTCAATAAATTTTGATAAACAATTGAAACATTTAGGTAACAATTTGCATCCTTAAAAAATTCAAGAATTTTAACTAACGACATTAACTCATTTGGAAAAGTCATTTTCAACACTTTTAATTCAAAAAAAAAGATCATCTAAATCTACATTTGACACATTATCATGACAAAAAAATAGTTATAAAATTAATTTAATATTATATTATTTCATTATCATCCAACGATCTCAACTTCTTTGAATCAAATAAGAATTCAAAAATACTTTCAAATGTCATTAGTTGTTCAAATTTATTCTTCAAACGAAGCAATTTTTTATATTCACAACAACTAGAAAAGTAACTAACTCAAAAGGATCCTTAGCTGATTGTATTTCTCCATCATGATCATTTTCATCAAATTGTCTGTTCCTAATAATAGAACGTTTAATTGGAAATGTAGTTTCTACATTCATCTCATGTGTAAGAATTTTGGCAATATTCATACTAGAGGCAAACCCTTCATTTCTATATTTCTCAAAAAAATACCATCACACTTTCTAATTGCTCTATAGTAGCGTCAATGCACATAGATTTAGATTGCAACTTTTTACTTACTATGTTAATAGCAAATAAAATATCATACCAAGTAAAAACTTAAAACTCTCAACAACACTAACCAAACTTTTCACTTCACTCTTTGACTTGGTGTCATTACAAGATCTAAATAATTCCATCAAAGCTAATCTTATTTGAGGAGCTTGAAATATAATAGCTTTAACACCTTTTATCCAACTCTCCCAACGGGTGTTAGACAATGATTTCATGGTTAAGCCCAAAACATTGTCAAGTAAAACCTTCCACCTTTTAAGAGAACTTGAGAATAATGCATATATGTGTTGCATAACTCCAAAAATGAAACAGCTTTAACACAAGAACTCGTAATATCACTAAGAGTAAGATTAAAATTATGAAAAGCATATTGTATATATAATTCTCTCAAATTTATTTCGAGTAATTGTTTTTGAACCCCTTGGTGTTTTTCCTTCATATTAGAACCATTGTCATATCTTTGCCCATTTACATTATAGACATTAAGATTAAGAGACTTAAATGTATTCAATAATTCATCAGAAAGTCCCAATCCAGATGTGTCAACCTTTAAAAACTCTAAAAAGTACTCCTCTAGTTTTAATTTTTTATTTGGCATATTCACACATCATACTAACAGACTCATTTGTTCTTGATGGCTCAAATCTGGGTTATAATTAAGAATAATAGAAAAGTATTTTGCCTCTTTAATGATTCTTATGATAGAACTTCTAACACCATGGGCCAAAAGAGAAATCAACTCATTTTAAATTTTGTGACGAAGATAATGATGATGAATTTCATGATTTTGAATGAGTCTAACATAATCTTGCATTATAACATCAAATTTAGCAATCATCTCAATCAATCTTTGAAAATTACCATTACTATCTTTGTAAAGTTTCTCACTGGATCCTTGAAAATCCAAACTATATTTAGTAAGACATTTCATAACAAAAACTATTCTTATCAAAACTTATCTCTAACATTCTTTCTCCCTTACAATTTCTTTCTGCAAACTTTTATCAATTGTTTGATTTTTGCTCAATCTTACTCTCATATTCTTTACCCCATCTTACTTTCACTCCAAATCCTCATATTAGTCATATGCTCAACATTATTCTCATGTTTTTTTAATCTCTCACTAAGATACTTCCAATCTATAAATCCATGATTTGTTAATGCACTTTGTTTGCTATTAGATTTGAAAACTTACAACAAAAACAATATAATTTGTCTATATGTTTAGAGTAAACCAACCATTTTCTATCGCTAATCTCTCTATTACTCAATTTTCTAGAATAATATGAATATGAAAAATATCGAGAGGTATTATAGACCTTTTTTTAACTAAATTGTCCCTTACTTTATTATTAAGATTATCCTAATTTCTAGGATCATAAATATCCAATATAGGGATTAGCTATTCATTTGCCCTTAAATGTTCTAAATTGGAGGCATTTAGCACATGATCATGCTCACTCAATTTACTAACATCCACATAATTATGAATTTCATAACATTAATTTTCTTTATGTTGTTCAGAATTACCTTCACTTAATTCCTCAAGATTCTCACTAGAAGAGCCTACTCTTTTAATAAATTTATTAATAGCTCCTTTTTAGGATTCTATTAATTGTTCTACTTATTTTCTTTTTTTCACTTCTAGATAAATGCTTTTTAGGCAACATCATATAAAACAATTATAACATAATTGGATTAGAAAAAGAATAAAAGCATTTGTATAGAACTAGAAGAACGAGACAAGAACAATATAACAACAATAGCTCAACTATATATCAGAAACATATAGCCACGTGATTATATATCTAAAATAGAGGAAAACAACAAAGAGAAAATTTTAATATCTTATATAAAAAAAGAGTAATTTACTATGATATTTGCGAAATGAAAGAAAGATAAATTATCAGGATAAATTTTGATTTGAATTATCATATGATTTATGTTAAAAAGATACCAATAAAAGTTAGTTGAAAATTTTAAAATTAGGAAACTTATTACAAATATTTTTTAAAAAGATATTTTAAGAATAAAATATGAAGATTCAAATTAGATAATAATAGGATGATTATCCTTGTATAAATTGGTTGCATTAGTATAGCATGTCTTATAATATCAATTTAATAGCCTTAATCAATATAATTAAATTGTCATGATAATGATAATTTAAAAATTAATGTTTAAAATGGACTTTTGACTTATTTTGTTGTAACATTAGGTTAAGAAGTCATATTATGTTAAAACAATTTTTCACATAAGTTTGATAAGATTTAAGTGAAATAAATAAAATTGCATGGGTCATTCAAGTAACTATATGTTAAATTTTCAATTTCAATTTATATACTTCATTTCTCTTATTAAAAATATTTACTGTTTATTTAAAAATTATTTGTCCAATTAAATATTTTGTACATAATATATAAATTATTATTTATTACGTAAATATCTAACACCAAATAGTAAATCTTTTAAGTGCTAAAAAAGAAGTGGGTTATTATATATGGTAGATAAAGATATGATATGCTAATGAATGTATACTTTCTTTTAAGGAAATATCAAATATTATGAAAATGTCACAATAATTACCTCTTTTTCAAATTTTTAGTATATATTTTTAGATAAATGTTCATCCATTCTAATCTAATTATTCGTGAGACTCACTACAACTTAGTTCATCCTAAATGAGATCTTATCTTAGTCATTTAAAAGTTTAAAATTTTTAAAAATTCTACTCTCTAAAAATCATCAACCCCACAGGACCCTCATCCCAATTTGCTTCCTCCAAATTTAACTTAGATTCATTTTTGGTAGAAAAGAGCACATATAGAATATTACATTCATCCAAACTTTGTATTGAACGATAGAGTTTAAACTAAAAGTCAAAGACAGAATTTTCAATTATATATTATGATCAAATATTATTATATTAATAAAATATAAGATGTTAGCATATATCTCTAACAATTTCGGTCTAATGTGTATGTGTGTCTATTTATCGTCATTTAACTTACGTAAATGTGTACATCTAAAACAAATGCAAATATAAATATAAAAGAGAAATATTAATAAAAAAAACATGTTTTCTTCTTTTTAACAAGATTAAAACAGAATTGTTAGATCACCCAATTGATGGTTAGAACTAAATTCCTCTTTATCTTTATTCAATAAAGCTTGAAATTCAAAATAAAAAACTCATCCACAAATTTTTCTTTTCAGTTTTCACAAGATAAAGTGATATAAACATCTTGAAATAGATTTATTAACTTTTCAGTGTTTACCTCTTTTAATGAATAGATTTATTAACTTTTAAATTTTCACATCTTTTAATAAATATATTTATTAACTGTTTAATTTTTAACCATATAAATCTAAGCCCTAGGTAAGGCAACTCGAACTGATTAAGTGGCTATATTTCTCATATGAACTTTTTAAATTTTAATATCATTAGAATAGAAGAAAAAGAAAGAACTGTAACCCCAAAGCCTAAGTTGTCTTGGAAATATATACCATGCTCAGTAATACTAAACTTGTATAATTTGTTCCCCTCTCTCCAAATAAATAACCAGTTTGGTTTTGAGAATGTATTGATACAATTATGGTTGGAATGAAATATAACATTTGATTACCGATGTGACTAACTTCTATACTTAATTGATAATTTAAAAATCTTGGTTTGGTCTACATATTTGCATATTTATATGGATTGGTCTACATATTTGATATTTATTCTTTGCAATACAGAGTAATAAAGTTTAATATACACTAATATAGTTTCTATGGCAGCATGCTCTCCATCATCACCCAATATAGAAGTACAATTAAATTCTTTAATGAACATAACTAGTTCTTATTGGAAGCCATATGCTAAGTGGCTTCAGTGCCTATCAACCATCTATTTACATAATCAAAATTACTCATTGTTAAAATATCATTACCTCTCCCATCCTCTTCATCAAAATTATCCTAGACTACAGTAACATATGCATTTCTATTTATTTCTCTTTTCACATTTCCATTCTTCTAGTATGGAAAATATATCTTAAAGTGTCCTTTAACTTTACAATTAATACATTGAACAACTTTAGCCTTTGATCTGTTATGACTTATATTTTCATAACCCCTTTCCTCATTCCTTCCTCTTTTAACAACCATCCCATATCGAATACATATACATATATATCAAAGACCTTTTTCTTCACTTCCTCAGTCTTGAAAGCATCCTTAACATTACTAAAAAGATAGTTTCTTTACTATATAACATGGTATCAACAAAATTTTCATATGAATTGAGCAAGGAACGTCAAGAAGATTACGACTTGATTAGTGTCCTTAATTTTAACCACGTCACCTTGTAGATCTAAGATGATCTAATTAAAAATGTCAATGTAATCTTTTTCCTATGAACTTTCTGACATCTTTATAAACTTTGATTTTGATATAAATGACTTATAAATGATCTCTTCTGATACTTTTAAGTCATTTATATAATAAAGCAGCACAATTTTCATTAACCACTTCTCTTAGGACCTTACCTCTTAGACTCAATATTATTGTGTTGTGCACCCTCAATAGAATCTCTTCCTTCTCCAATGCCTTAAATTCTTTGACATATTTTCTTCTCCTTCCAATGTTGTCATAAATCCCTACTGAAAAAGAACCATCCTTATTTTCACCTTCTATTAAGTAAAGTCACTTGACATATTGAACTTCTTACTATTAAAATTGTGTAGAGACATCTTAATAGCAAACCTTAGCTCCATTACTAATTATTATGCTAAATGAAAGCAATACAAAGAAAATAAATAAGCAAAGACTATAAGAAGTTACGTGGTTTGTCCAATTTATGTAACCTATATCCATAGGCAAAGAGAGAATTCTTTTATTACTATGAGAGAGATGATACAAGGCGAGGTATGATGACTACTACCTTACATAACCCTTAACAAGGTATTTATAAAGTTACATGATTATGATGAAACTTTATTACCACAAAATCCTAAAGTCATTAATATTCTATTTCCATATATACT
Organism: Erythroxylum squamatum; assembly: GCA_025629845.1. Classification (NCBI taxonomy): domain Eukaryota; kingdom Viridiplantae; phylum Streptophyta; class Magnoliopsida; order Malpighiales; family Erythroxylaceae; genus Erythroxylum; species Erythroxylum squamatum. The sequence goes on along the minus strand of JAOTBA010000204.1, from coordinate 31,370,140 downwards.
TAAAAGTTACTAAAACTTTATTTCTATAAACTTTTAATGACACTAAAAATATATTTCACAATAATTCAAGGCATATCTCATACAACTTTGATCTTTTGTCACCTTCTTATGCAGATTTATTAAAGCCTTTTAACATACTATCCTGCAATAAAATGAGAGAGTGTATTAACACAGAAATAGTGAAAAGTTAAATAAATACATTTCATAGCCATGAAAAAATATCTTTTTCACAAAAGAATTTTAAAAAAAATCACTAATCATTAAAAATGAAAACTTATTATAGATTCCAAAGAACCAAAAATTAAAAGTATCAAAAGAAAATTACTTCCTAGGTGTTCCTTTCCATTGTTCACAGGAAAAATATAAATTGCAAATGAAATTATGATAAGATCATAATTATAAGAATCATATTGCATTCATATATTATTAATAAACTATTTCTAGTCATTATTATATTGAGATTGGACATTAATAGAGTATAAAAGACTAGTACATGTTATGTTTTTCCTTATGAAAGAAGTAGTCAATCTAATGGACTAAAGTATGGAGATATTTAAACAAATGTGTTGGTACTTGTTAAAGAAAAAGTTTGCTAAATTGACCCCACATGAGAAATCCATTTGAAACATTAATTATATGTTTATGGAAATTCTCATTATGATGATTGTATAAGTGATCCTTTGACTTGAGATCACCAAAGTTATCTCACATAGGAATTGCTATGTTTTGATACTATTTATGACCTATTCTAGTCAAAGGTAGCTCTAGGGGTATTTGAGAGATCAATATAGGATTTATTATCCTAAAGTAATTAGAGAGAATATTCTGTTGCTCTCAATTAGTATTGATTTGGAAAATACTTGGCTAAAATGGAATGACACTTTATAAAATAGTTTACAAATGTCATTAACTGAATTAATCACTACTGGTGGAGAACTAACATGATTAGACTTAAATAGAGTAAATATTAATTTCATATTCTATGTCTGATCGAAACATTGTAAAATGAAATGATTGAATTATAGAAAAAATCATGTATGAAAAGGTTAGTTAAACTACTTTGACATTCATAAATATTTTGGTGGTAATGATCTATTACTAGACGTCAATCTTAATATATAGATGTAAATTGTTTTGTTAGAGAATTAAAGATAAATTAAAAGAGTTTAATTTATCTAATCTAGATATACTTTGGGGTTATAACTTATATCAATTGCTAACATATTTGAAAACCTAATAGGTCACACACAAAGAACAAGTTAAAGAAAGAAAAGTGTTTTAATCAAGTTAGACTTGAATGTAAACTTTTAAAAACTTTATGATTAAATATGATATATTTAATAAATAAGGATCAATATGAGATATTGGATTTTATTTGGGAACGAATGGTATTTAATTAGAATTATTTATAATTCTAATTAAAAATTAATTAAAATTAGAAATTAATTTCAATTAAATTACTAAAATGTTCAAAACTTATTATAAATAGGCTTAAGCTTTAAAGGAGATAACACTCTTTTGTTAACCGTCTCTATAATAGTTATGGAGTTCTCTCAACTTGTTATGTAGATATTATTAGAGGTTAGATACTTATGCAACTATGGTAGTAAAGATGAGTCAATTTCAGAAACAGTTTGAGGGATATAAAAAAAATCAATCTTTGAAATAAGGTACGAATTACAATTCATGCTTTATTATGATTTATATGTTAATGATTTTATATAATTTTAAGTGATCTTGATTAAAGTTTTGTTATCATTTTCTTGTATACGGGATCAGATCCCACCCTGATTTTCCAACAAAAAAAGAGCAAACCTAGAAAAGAAAGAAAAAGATAAAAAGAAATAAATTACATGTAAGAAGATTCTAATACACAAACATGATTATAATTAAATAATGAATAAATTTTATATATGTGGGCTTAAAAAAGAGATTAAAAAAACTAAGAAATCAAAGAAAGTTGAAAGAAAAATGCAAGAAGTAGTGTAGATTAAAGACAAAGAATAAACATCTAGCCACATATTGGTCTTCATTCTAAGACACTTGTTAATGAAAAAGATTTAGAAAAGCCTTATGGAAGTCTCATCACACATTAATTAAATTATTATTTTTATTTTTTTGCATATTCAAATTAAAATTTTAAATTTTAATGTATATTTATATTATAAAATACTTACATGGTAAGTAATGGGTACTAACGACCATCGTTTGCTAGCTACATAATCGGGTCTTTAAAAATTTTGACTTACTAGTTTTGCTTTTCTTTTAGTTGAAAATCTTTTTATCTTAAGAAGTTTGGCTTGATAATTAAGTGTAGGGCCATTCCTAACATTTAACGGGCCCATTGCAAAGTAAAAAGAAACGTCCCAATGAATCGAGAATATACAAATATGTAATCTTTAAAAACATATTTTTATTATTAAAATTTGATATCTATACATAAGTTACTCAAGTCATAACTCCAAATACTCAACAAAATACTAACAGCAGCTAATAACAACTTGCAAATTTTAGCAGTAATAAAATTACTAAAAATAGTAGGAGTAATAACAAAAAGGTAGTAGTAGCAATCAAACAACAATATCAGATTGCAAAACACCAAAAAATTGCACTAACAAACAATCAGATGATCATGAAAAATAGTTTCTTCACACATTTCTAAATGCAAAATTATTAATAATAGTGTCAAGATTATTATTGTCTAACATATCATTCTTGATACATTAAACAACTAGACTATTTAAACTTTCTTGTGACGTTGATGACCTTAAGTAGGTTTTCAATAATTTTAACTTTGAAAAACTTCTCTCAACTGATGCTACAGTCATATGAATAGTCAATAAAATTTGATAAACAATTAAAACATTTAGATAACAATCAGCATCCTTAAAAAATTTAAGAATTTTGACTGACGACATTAACTCATTTGGCAAAGTCATTTTCAACACTTTTAATTCAAAAAAAAGATCATCTAAATCCACATTCGACACATTATCATGACAAAAAAAGTAGTTATAAAATTAGTGTAATATTCTATTAGTTTATTATCATCCAACAATCTCAACTTCTTTAAATCAAATAAGAATCCAAAAATACTTTCAAATGTCATTAGTTGTTCAAATCTATTCTTCAAACGAAGCAATTTTTATATTCACAACAACTAGAAAAGTAACTAACTCAAAAGGAATCCTCAACTGATTGTATTTCTCCATCATGATCATTTTCATCGAATTGTCTTTTCCTAATAATATAACATCTAATTGGAAATGTAGGTTCTACATTCATCTCAAGTGCAAGAATTTTGGCAATATTCATACTAGAGGCAAACCCTTCATTTCTATATTTCTCAAAAAATACCATCACATTTTCTAATTGCTCTATAGTAGCGTCAATGCACATAGATTTAGATTGTAACTTTTTACTCACCATGTTAATTACAAATAAAATATCATACCAAGTAAAAACTTGAACTCTCAAGTACACTAACCAAACTTTCCACTTCACTCTTTGACTTGGTGTCATCACAAGATCTAAATAATTCCATCAAAGCTAATCTTATTTGAGGAGCTTGAAATATAATAGCTTTAACACTTTTTATTCAACTCTCCTAACAGGTGTTAGACAATGATTTCATAGTTAAGCCCAAAACATTATTAAGTAAAACCTTCTACCTTTTAAGTGAACTTGAGAATAATGCATATATGTGTTGCATAACTCCAAAAATGAAAAAACTTTAACACAAGAACACGTAATATCACTAAGAGTAAGATTAAAATTATGAAAAGCATATTTTACATATAATTCTCTTGAATTTATTGCTAGTAATTGCTTTTGAACCCTTTGGTGTTTTTCCTTCATGTTAGAACCATTTTCATAACTTTGACCGCTTACATTATAGACATTAAGATTAAGAGACTTAAATGCATTCAATAATTCATTGAAAAGTTCCAATTCAGATGTGTCAATCTTTAAAAACTCTAAAAAATACTCCTCTATTTTTATTTTTTTTATTTGACATATTCACACATCGTACTAATAGACTCATTTGTTCTTAATGGCTCAAATATGGGTTACAGTTAAGCATAATAGAAAAGTATTTCACCTCTTTAATGATTCTTATGATAGAACTTCCAACACTATGGGCCAAAAGAGAAATCAACTCGTTTTAAATTTTGTGACCAAGATAATGATGACGAATTTCATAATTTTGAATGCGTCTAACATAATCTTGCATTACAACATCAACTTTAGCAATCATCTCAATCAATCCTAAAAAATTATCATTACTATCTTCATAAAGTTTCTCATTGGATCCTCGAAAATCCAAACTATATTTAGTAAGACATTTCATAACAAAAACTATTCTTATCAAAACTTATCTCTATCATTCTATTCTTATCAAAACTTATCTCTATCATTCTTTCTCCTTTACAATTTCTTACTGCAAACCTTTATCAATTGTTTGATTTTTGCTCAATCTTACACTCATGTTCTTTGCCCCATCTTACTTTCACTCCAAGTCCTTATATTAGTCATATGCTCCACATTATTCTCATGTTTTTTAGCCTCTCATTGAGATACTTCCAATCTATAAATCCATGATTTGTTAATGCTCTTTGTTTGCTAATAGATTTGAAAACTTACAACAAAAACAATATAATTTGTCTATATGTTTAGAGTAAACCAACCATTCTCTATCGCTAATCTCTTTATCACTCATTTTTCTAGAATAATATGAATATGAAAAATGTCGAGAGGTATTGTTTAAAGGAAACACAAGATTCAATTCTCTTATAGACCTTTTTTAACTAAAATATTCCTTAGTTTATTATTAAGATTATCCTAATTTCTAGGATCATAAATATCCGATATAAGGATTAGCTGTTCATTTGCCCTTAAATGTTCTAAACTGGATGCATTTAGTACATGATCATACTCACTCAATTTACTAACAACCTCATAATTATGAATCTCATCACTTTAATTTTCTTTATGTTGTTCAGAATTACCTTCACTTAGTTCCTTAAGATTCTCACTAGAGGAGCCTACTCTTTTAATAAATTTATTAATAACTCCTTTTTAGGATTCTATTAACTGTTCTACTTATTTTCTTTTTTTTCACTTATAGATAAATACTTTTTAGGCAACATCATATAAAACAAGTATAACATAATTGGACTACAAAAAGAATAAAAGCATTTGTATAGAACTAGAAGAAGGAGACAAGAACAATATAACAAGAATAGCTCAACTATATATACAAAGATATATCCATGTAATTATATATCTGAAATAGAGGAAAACAACAAAGAGAAAATTTTAATATCCTATATAAAAAAAGAGTAATTTACTATGATATCTGCAAAATGAAATAAAGATAAATTATCAAGATAAATGTTGATTTGAATTATCATATGATTTATGTTAAAAAGATACCAATAAAAGTTAGTTGAAAATTTTGAAGTTAGGAAACTTATTACAAATGTTTTTAAAAAAGATATTTTAAGAATAAAACATGAAGATTCAAATTATATAATAATAGGATGATTATCCTTGTATAAATTGGTTGCATTAGTATAACATGTCTTATAATATCAATTTAATAGCCTTAATCAATATAATTAAATTGTCATAATAGTGATAATTTAAAAATTAATGTTTAAAATGGACTTTTGACTTGTTTTGTTGTAACATTAGGTTAAGAAGTCATATTATGTTAAAACAATTTTTCACATAATTAGTTTGATAAGATTTAAGTGAAATAAATAAAATTGCATAGGTCATTAAAGTAACTATATGTTAAATTTTCAATTTCAATTTAAATACTTCATTTCTCTTATAAAAAATATTTACTGTTTATTTTAACAAATATTTGTCCAATTATTTTAAATTAATTTAATTAAAATTTTTTGTTCATAATATATAAATTATTAGTTATTACGTAAATATCTAACACCAAATAGTAAATCTTTTAAGTGTTAAAAAAGAAGTGGGCTATTATATATGGTAGATAAAGATATGATATGCCAATGAATATATACTTTCTTTTAAGGAAATATCAAATATTATGAAAATGCCACAATAAGTACCTCTTTTTCAAATTTTTAGTATATATTTTCATATAAATGTTCATCCATTCTAATCTAATTATTGGTGGGACCCACTACAATTTAGTTCATCCTAAATGAGATCTTATCTTACTCATTTAAAAGTTTTAAAAAATTAAAAATTCTACTTTCTAAAAATCATCAAGCCCTTAGGACCCTCATCCCAATTTGCTTCCTCCAAATTTAACTTAGATTCATTTTTGGTAGAAAAGAGCACATATAGAATATTTACATTCATCCAAACTTTGTATTGAATGGTGGAGTTTAAACTAAAAGTCAAAGTCTGAAATTTCAATTATATATTATGACCAAAAACTATTATATTAATAAAATATATCTTTGTTAATAAAGATGTTAGCATATATCTCTATCAATTTTGGACTAATGTGTATGTGTGTCTATTTATCGTCATTTAACTTACGGAAATGTGTACATCTAAAACAAATGCAAATAATAACGTAAAAGAGAAATATTAATAAAAAAACATGTTTTTCTTCCTTTTAACAAGATTAAAACAGAATCTTTAGATCACCCAATTGATGGTTGGAACCGAACTCCTCTTTATCTTTATTTAATAAAGCTTGAAATTAAAAAAAAAACTCATCCACAAAATTTTTCTTTTCAGTTTTCACACTATAGAGTGATATAAACTATCTTGAAATAAATTTATTAACTTTTCAATGTTTACCTCTTTTAATGAATAGATTTATTAACGTTTAAATTTTCAACTCTTTTAATAAATAGATTTATTAATTTATTAATTTTTAACTCTTTTAATGAGTAGGTCCCATATAAATCTAAGCCCTAGGGAAGGCAACTGGAACTGATTAAGTGGCTATATTTCTCTTATCAACTTTTTAAATTTTAATATCACTAGAATAGAAGAAATACTTTCTCTTATCAAATGTAACCCCAAAGCCCAAGTTGGCTTGGAAATATGTACCATGTTCAGTAATACTAAACTTGTATAATTTGTTCCCCTCTCTCCAAATAAATAACCAGTTTGATTTTGAGAATGTATTGATACAATTCTGCTGGTTGGAATGAAATATAACATTTGATTACCACTGTGACTAACTTCTATACTTAATTGATAGTTTAAAAATCTTGGTTTGATCTAAATATTTGCATATTTACATGGTTTGGTCTATTTGCATAGTTATTATTCTTTGCAATACAGAATAAAGTTTAACTATAGTTTTTATAAGTAGTTATGAATTAATTTTTTTCAATTATCCCATGAATAAGAAAATTTAGATGCTAATAACAACTTTGCAATTTATTTGTGTTGTGATTTTATTATTAAAAAATTATGTATTAAATAAATATATAAAACTAATTTCTTACTTTGGATGGTGGTGCTACAGCAAAGTGTATCTCAAGTTTAAGCTATAGTTCTAAAGTTTTCATATGAAATTGTCATGTGTAGGTCATTGATAAGAAAGTAAGAACTTGTTCATAAATCAAATGGCTAGAGAGAAGTGGAAATACAGCCATGAATGAGATCAGCAAAGTAAACTATAGTTCATTAGCTAAACAATTACAATAATCAACTATGCCAGGTCAGGTCTCGTCAGTGACAAAAACGAATCTATATTCAGACACATCTGAATCATCTGCACAGAAATCATTCCATTTCTATGTCACGTAGAAGTGACTTGGCTTCTGATTCTGCTAGAACGCCTAACTGGAGTGATCGCCTCTTCTTTGTTTCCCTTCAAAACCAGAGCAAAGGACACAACAAATATAAGAAACAAAACAAAGATATGCTTACATGTTTAGAATGCGTGGAATAAATGTTAAACAAAGATATGCTTACATGCTTGATGGGAACTTTCTCGTATGAAGTAAAACTGCCATAAGAAGGCGATCCGGTTGAGTAATCTGATGAAGCCAATGATTCCCTTCTGCTATTATGCTTCCTGGGCTTCCTTTCATGGCTGAGAGCTTCAATTGTCCCTGCTAGTTCTTTCTTCTTGTAATATGAGCTGCTTCTGAAACTGCTCATTTCTGAAGGGCACGACTCTCCGACCACGTCAACTTCTTCCATCACCTGCATTGTGTGTTCTGAGGTAGCTAACAGCGGACTTTGATTTAGTTTCTTACTCAGTGACGGCAACATCACAGATGCAACATCTGTATTTGTAGGCGGTCTTCGATTCTTCAGGTAAATGATTGTTGCGGCTGTTGCGAGGCTCCAAGCAAGCAAGGAAATTGCTGCTATGATCTTTGGTGAGAAAATGTATCGGTTAAGTGCGAAGTCCAGTGATTCTGAATTTCGCTGATTAGTATGTGAAGTGCCCGCCAATTGCCGGCTTTTAGGGATTTCTTCCGCCAAAATGGATTCAAGTTGAGCAGAATTCATGACATTTTCGTCTTGTGCTTGCCTAGCATCAAGCATTTCAGGTTTAACGTCTTTGAGAACTGCGCTGTTAAGCTCAAAAGTGCAAGCAGCTTCAATTCTGTCTTCAGTTACTTCTGTTGCCGGATTTTCATTGAGTTTAGTAACTGTAATGTCTTGGAGAACTGCACTCCTGAGTTCAACATTGTAAGCAGCAACAATTCTGCCTTCTGTCACAACTCTTACTGAATTTTCAGGGCTGGCCATGCCATCTTGTGATGCCATATTCAAGTTTTCGGTTTCAGGAATATTCCATTCCACTGAAACCTCAGAGTTGTCTTCTGCTCCAGACCGTAATTGTTCTTCAAATCCCTGGTAGTCACCCCCTAAAACTTCTTCAATGTCCTCATCTGGTATTGTTGATTCAGTATCCTCGTGTTCTTCAGATCCCAGGTCATCATCCCCTTCAATCATTTCTATGTCATCCTCCAATGGTTCAATATCCTGCCTATGCCCAAACACGTTCTTATCATACTTGATTTTTGCTCCTATAAAACCATGATCAAATGTTAGGTAGCCATGGTTTAAGCCATCCTTCAGCAAAGAGGTCAAGTTAGCATACTGCAAGGCTCCCAGTTCGTGACGATCTTTGAAGCTGGAAATCATCTTGTGGCCATAAGAAAGCAAATTAGATAACTGCAGCTTGAACCTTTCAGTTATATCGTCTAGACTTTTTCTAGTGAATTCTGAGATCTCATGTGGAACATAGAGCTCAGAGCAGTCCAGATTATTAAGCAAAGAGGAATCTATGATAGGTGAATTTGTCAGTGACATCAATATGCAAGCAATAGCAAGGACTGAAAATAAAGCAAAGAACTTTTTTGTTTTAAAGAATTGTGGCTTAGACAGTCTCTTTGCTGCTACAGCAGCCCCATCAGGACTAATGGAGCTGAATCCAGACACTGGCAACTCTTCCTCTTTTTCTTTTTCTTTCGAAGTTTCATCTGAATACAAGTCTTCAGATTCTTTTTGTGAAACATCAGAGTCAGTTTCTTCCTCGGTGGCTTCAGTATCTGACAAACATTCGGAAAGAAAACTTTGGTCAAGTCGCTTGCTGTCTGTCTCCTTGTTAAGATACATCTCGATTCGTTGGTTTGGCTTATAATGACGAAACTGAGGCCTTGGTGAGAGGTAATTTGTCTTAGGATCATAAGGAGGCGCTAATGGATCAGCATCAAGAGGTGCCAAAGCAGGCATTGGCAAAGAACATGAAACTCCGGGACTGACATTAAAACTCGGATCAAGATTAACACAATCATTTTCCACCAGTGCAACTCCTGAAAACAAACTCAAATCATCTTTGGCATTTGTCTGCGACATCAAATCAATGTCTTTTAGTGCCATTTTGTCTTCAATACTTGCTTCCCCTTCCCCCAAGTAAGTTACTGTTGAATCAAATGAGACCTCTTTCTTCTGATTCAAACCCTTTTCAGTCTTTGCATCCAACTCCTCTGTTGAAGGGCATTTTCCATCAAACGATGACACAGAGCTGCGAATAGAATCATTCCTTTCAGTCAACACCTTCTTTCTTGGGGATGCATTAATTTTTGAGGCTGCAGAGATTGTTGGAGACATGAAGTTCTTGGAACTCTTTACAGAAGCTTGCGAACGACCTTTAGCCGATTTCCAGTTATGGTCTTTGCCGTTTTCTTTGTCGTCGTGATCTTGCAAAGAGACGATGGTATTTTCTCTTCCAATGGAGTGTCTCCGTGGATAATCTGAAATTCAGGATTAATAGGCCAAAAACCAGAAAGCCAGAATTGGAAGTTGAAAAGAAAAAATAAAATCCAAACTATGCAGTTGCTTTAGACACAGAAAACGATGAATGTCCGGAAGAGAACTTGATTTAGGAAAATTACAATCCCAGAAAGGAAATTGACTAATTTTAACATATAAAGGCACTTGTAATTCTGTGGAAAATAAGATTTCAACTGAACCAAATACAAAGGAGACACATAATATGCACTATCCAGTAAGAAAACCATTTTAATTTCCGAAAAAAATTAGTGCAATAGTTTTTTATTAAAGAAAATGTATAGAAATGCTTCCGTTCCCTCTTGGTCAACTTTTCCCTTTCTGTGCGAAGCAACAAGATCCAACCCTACAACTGAAATATCACTTCAAATTTCTCCATGGTTCCATTTATATCTATTGATACAAACAGCTAAATCACGTGAAACTTTCTTGACAGAGTAATCACTAGACTAAAAATTTCAAAGAATCCCACTAAAAGGTCTTGTCAATTTTCATATTTCCTCTTTCTCAGCAGAAATCATCTGACTAGACCAAACAAGCCAATGGTACCAATAAAAAGATCGAAGTCACAAAGAAAAAAAAAAGATAAAAGGAACTGGGAATTTAAATTGTTCAAACCTGAAGGGCTATTAGCAGGAGTATTAGGGTTAAAGCAGCCCCCTTTGTGACTGGCTAAAATGGAGGGTGGTTTAGCAAATGGGGTCCCACTAAAACTCCTTCTCATGGGGTCACTAGCCTCCGAGTTTCTTGCACTAGTGTTGGTCAGCCGGCTTGACACTTGAGGGCAAGAAGAAGAAGAGGAAAGGTTCTTGCTTGAAGGCGAAGAAGCCGCCATTAAATGCTTCTGGGAGAAAAACGACTTGGTGCGTTAGTGGCAATGGAAGGTTTCTTTTAGAATAGGAAAGGAAAGAATCGATCTTTGAATCTGCTCCAAGAGGCTTGCTGGTGAGATCCTTCTGAAAGGTGTAGAAATCTTGAAGGATATGATCACAGCCGATAGAGAAAGGGAATAGTAACGGCTAGTTTTTGGAATGGACGTGGATTTTGACCGTTGGGAAATGCGGATCTAAGAGCCGTTGGATTTTGAGATTTGGTTATTAAAAAGGGTTTGGATGTGGCCGTTATGCATCTATACTGATTTTTACTTAATCATGACTCTCAAGTCTCAGATGCATAAGAAAATGTATTTATTAAGAAAATAATAACAATAACAATTAACAATAACACCCTCAAATTTGACAAAGTTCAGTAATATATAGTCTTATTCTTACTTGTATCCATTAAAGAAAGCAGTTGTAAAATATGTGAACTTTGTTATATCATATCATTTATCTGACCTAATATAGGCTTTGTCACGTATCATGGGAATTATCTATTGCACAGGGTATTCTAATTGTATACCCTGGAAAAAGCTTTTATTTGTCAGAATCTGTCATCTAATATACATGTATAAGAGCTATTTTCACTAAAATTTTCTAAAAATTTTTCGTTGAGAGAGATGGAAAATGATAATTAATTAAAGAAATGTAAGATTTAATGTGTTGGTAATTAAAGCTCACATTAAAATTTTAGATTGAAATATTTATTAAAATGTTAAAATTCTTTAAATTAAAAATCTGACTCAATTATTTTCTTAACATTGAATGTCATAACAATGAAAGTTCGTATTAAAATCTTAATCTAAAGAGATTTCTTTAAAATCAAAATATTAAATTTTAATTTTAATTTTTAATTACTTTCATAATTCATCACATTAAGGAACCATAACATTCAACATAATAATAACTAAAATTTTATGTTAGAAACATAAAATAAAGAAAATTATTGTTTTCTAAACTAATTATTAACCTATAATTAAAATCCTTACGAAAATTTTTAATTATTGTTATTATATTATAACAAATGTTATGTTTAGTAGGGCGGTTAGTAATAGAATGGAATGGAATGTAATGTAATTTTAAAGTGTGAGATAAGGGTTTATAATGGAATGAAATAGAATATTATGAAAGGGAAGAGTTTTACATTACATCATATTCCATCCTAAACAGTAAATATGAGTTATCTCCGATTTGGGGAGTTTATGATGGAATATAAAATGATAAATATGTACTACCTAACATACCCTCAGTAATTTTTTATAATACCAATTATACCCTCAACCCTAATAACAAGCAGCAAGACTAATACGAACGAGGTCAAGATAAGGCAACGGGACCCTTTGCATGCTACTCATGCTAAGAGAATTAAGGAGTCGATGGCGGGGTTGATTCGGGAGATTCAAATGACGAGAATGAGGGTCGATTTTCTTGTGATTAATTAAAAACAATTCTCTTGTGAGTTTGTGAGTTTATCGTTCTCAAGTCTTATGTTCGATTTTCAAACACTTTCGAACTTATTGAAGGCGTGATCATCCTTCGTGGCGTTCAACTCTCAAGGGCAAACCACATCTTTCCAAGTCTAAGGTTTCATATACCTTAGGTTCTCAAGTCGTGTTTACTGGGTCTTAGAGATTTCCGATCTATCTACTAGACGTTAGCTTTCTTGGGGATATTATCCGTTTATATTATTCCGCATTGGTTGGTATCATATCCAATTTCTAACCTCCGGTAAGCTATCCTTTTGTTTGTCCTTTTTTCTTGGTTGATTTAAAAAAACAAAAACAAAAACATCCTTTGTTCTCTTGATTCACGTCTACTCCCCCTATTGGATCCGATTTCTAGAACCCAATTCTTGCTCTGATATAACAAATATTGGATCCCGTTTTCGGAACCCAACTCTTGCGAATATCATCATACTTGAGTGTGCATATAACCTTGTAGGGTTATTTCTATGAACTCTTATTAGGCATCATCCCACAACAGTCAAACATCAAAACAAACTTATTCCTCTAACTTAACCCTTTTAACAAGGGAGTCAATATAACATACACAATCGAAACTGCTTCAATCTATCATTACATTAATAAAGCGATAGAGTTTGACAGACTTTATTTACATATCAAAAGCCACACCATTGGCTTATTACAAGAATACAAAATAGCAAATGAAGCAATTCCCTTAGGCTCTTGATCACTTGATCTCTTAGCTATCACTTGAAGATGGGACAGAAGGGGGGTGACTTGAAAGCTCGTGGGTAACCGTTTATAATAAAAAGATAAGCAAAACTTTTGAAACCATTTTTTTCTTGTCATAGAAAACTTTTATTGAGTTTATAAAACACACGTTTCTTAGGCTTTCAGCCAAAATCCGTCACAAAACATTAATGCATCAAACTTGATCAAACATATCATCAGCACATAAGCATAGCAGAATGGTTTGAGTGGATCCAAAAATAGAACGTACTACACAATTCCCATAAGGTCCTGTATAGCCGTGAACAGAACGTACTAACGCAATCCCACATAATGGTTTTACATAGCCGTGAACTTATGGGAGTCCATGAAGGAGTTCCATGCCACTAGCAGGCAAGTCAACATGCACGTGACTTAACTTAGGGGACCACCACAAACTCACATAACACATATTTCTTAACTTGTCAACCTGTTGCCTAAAATGGCACTTTTTCACAACTTGATTTTTTATAAGCATGAGATATATGTATATCTTGAAAACCATTCTTGAAAACATGATTTCATAAACATGTATCTTTTCCAAAAAGAATCATTTTCAAAGTCTTTTCATATATCAATAACCCAAATGATAAACAAAACATGTAGCAAACATATAACAATTTCTCATTTCATTCAAGAAGCAATAAGTGCAACACTTATGATGCAATTTAAAATCATTAAACTTTCTTAATTTGAAGAACACATTTAGTGGCTTATTTACTCTATTATAAACATGTAACCCACCTTGATTTCCTTGCTTATAAACTTGCTCAAAATGCTTCTCCTTTTGTTCCTCTTGTCTCTCTCTTGATCCCTTTATACAATAACAAAAGTGTTAAGTCTAAATAGACTTTACTTATCGAATGATTTTGATGACAAACAAAAAGAAGACTTAACGAAAAGCAGACGCAATGAAGAACGAAAGAAAAGCAGACGGAAGCAAGTCAAAACAAGAAAGCAGACGGAAGCAAGTCAAAACAAAGAAAGCAGACGGAAGCAAGTCAAAACAAGAAAAGCAGACGGAAGCAAGTCAAAACAAGGAAAGCAGATGGAAGCAAGTCAAAACGAAAAGCAGACGGAAGCTAGTCAAAACGAAAAGCAGACGGAAGCTAGACAAAACAAAAAAAAACAGACGGAAGCGTTAATGAAAAGCAGACGGATGTTTTACAAAGGAAAGCAGACAAAGCGCGGAAAAAACAGACGATACGAAAAACAGACGGAAGAAGTCAGCTAGAGTTAGTTATAAAGCTCAACCGACTAACTGTTTCTTTCAAGATTCAAGAAGCGGTTATTCAAGAAGCGGTTGAAGACTCAACTATAAATAAGAAGTCGAAGACA
>JAOTBA010000204.1:31249092-31261857 GCA_025629845.1 Erythroxylum squamatum | reverse complement strand
CTTCTTGGCTCAAATGAAAGCTCTAAACCTCCTCTTCTTTTTTCCTTCTCAAACAAACTCCAAAATCCCTCTTAAAAGCTTAGAAAAATCAAAACCTAACCTTTGCTTTCTTTCTTCTTTCTCTTCTCCCTCCACCGAAACTCACTTCTCTTTACTTTGAAAATTTCGTTCCTTTCTTTCAAACATAAGACAAAATGCTTTTGTTTTCTTTCTTTCTTTTTAATGAAGCTAAAAAGACCAATCTACCCCTCCTTGTAAGCCTTATACCTTTTAACCTTAAGTGATCTTCCCAAATTGTCCTTATACAATCTTATTCCTTCAATTTAACTAACACCATACTATAATCTAACTTAATCTTAATTTCTCCATTTAATAACTTCTAATTCCATCAATCTAAACAATAAAATCCTCCAACCATTGACATTCTAATTAAACTCTAACCAAAAGCAATTTATCAATCAAAACCTCAAAAATAAATTTGAAAACATGCTTATTCAATAAGAAAAGAATTCGGGGGCCAACAGTGGGAGTGATTATTAGGATTGTTTGATTTATCTCCTAAAATGGATATTGATGTATCTTTGCCTATATAAATGCCTCCTTTTAAAGTGAAAGAGAATAATGAAAATCTAGTAGTTCAAATCCTGATGTTTAACACAAGTTCATCCCAAATTCCCTTTAATTTTTTATGATGCACTAAAAAAATAATGAATGTAAGGAGCATTGCCTCATGAAAATCATTTATCAAGATCATTCCATATCTCTTGTGCCATTAAGAAATATGCTACACTGTCTTGAAAAGGGGATGAAGGAAACTGAAGATCTAAGAAATTACCATTGAATTGCATTTGACCTATATCTATTCGTCTGAAGAACCAAATGATGGACAATTGATGGATCCATTTATAAAATTAAACTTGCTTTTTGTTTGAAGTGCGTTTGTCATTAAACGTCTTTAAGTATGGTAAATTTCTTCTTTAAGAATACATGTTACTGATGTTGTACCTGGGTTATTAGATGCATGAAGAGTATAAGGTGATGAAACATCATAGTCGGTTTAAATGGGATTTAATTGGTTGTTTGAGGTTTCAAAAATCGTAAGATGATTTTTGAACCATGATGAAAGAAATTCCTAAGATTCCAAATGCTCTGGTACCATGCTAAAAGGAAAAAGCTGCACAACTCTGATTTTCTTATCATTGAATAAGATTACAAATAAAAAGATCTTTAATTAATCCTTAAATTATGGACAAAAATTGACACTAAATAAAATACATATGACTCTAAATATCAAATGTAAAATATATACAGTTGTTTTCGATTGATAGAATGAATATCTTCTAATAAAATAGTTATGTCTACATCAAATACACTATGCTAACTGAAATCCTATTGAACAATGCTAACAATATGTTTGTTAAACCTTTTAAAGTTCATATCTTTGTTAAGAAAAGATTGAAATAAAATTTAATGAAAGTTTAAAGAATATTAGAAATAATATAATAAATAATGGTAGCTAGATATAAACCAAACCAATGAACTAGTTAAGAAATTTTATATTTAATAACATCACTCATTAAATCTTCAAACATGTATCAAAAGGCAAAAACGATGTTGTGAGATTAAAAAATTTAAATTTTGTGATATTATGATTTGATGAAATTTAGTACTGAAACATTTAAATGTTTTTAGTTAAATTAGAGATTGATATGAATGTCTAGAATGTGTAAGGTTAGTTAATTATGGTGACATCATTTAAGGAAGAATAAAAATTTTCTTGAGAAAATATATTGGTTTAGTTTGTTGTCATTATTAATGTTAACATATATGTTTATATCTTATTATTAATTTTGACATTATTTGATAATTGGATTTTCAAGGTAATGTTAATTAGCTTCAAATTCTAATGAAGATGGGATAGAATATCTTGGATTCAATTGGGATAATATCTTATAAAAGATTATGTGAAAGATAGAATTATATCTTATAAAGGCTCCTAATTATTATAGAACTCTATTTTGTAAGGCCTACCTTTGCATCACAAGACAATAGGGCTGAAGGGACTACTGTTGTGATTTTTTTTCTGGGTGTGATTGTTAACGTCTTTTATGTGCAGCTAGTTCTCTATTGGGGTTTTTACGCAATCCAGGCTGCGTATGCATGCTGCACTTTTCATGGTTGTGCGTGGTTAATGGGTTTGTGAGTGCAGCTATAATTTTCTTTTGACAATTGCGTGAATTAGCTAGTTATCTTTGTGCTATAATTTTTGTGGATCACGTCACCTGGGCTGAATGCTTTTATGCTACGTTTTCTTTGGTGTTTTGTCATTAATTGGGTGTTCTTGCAGCCGTGATTTATGAGGGTAATCTTAGATCATATTGGTAGCTGATTTTGTGGGGATATTATCCTTATATGTTGTTGAATTTTCTATCAAGGATGACAAGATTTTGGGGGCTGAAAAATTGTTGATTGCGTGTGACTTTGTGCTATGTTCTCTGTTATCTTTTTGAATGATCATTGAGAGCTTCTTTGGTGTCTAGTATGTGGATTTTGGCAGCTGGTTTTTCTATAGTGTTTGCATGATCTTATTGGGCTGTTCATTGTCAATGGAGTGTTAATTTTGTGGCTGTAGTCTTTAGTGTTGGTATGTGAAAATTTCAGAAGTTTTTGTGACTTTCCAGCTGCTGTCTTTGCTATTGGTTTTGTGCGAAAAACTTTAGCAATTGTCTTGATTGTTGCAACTCTATTGGGTTAACGTTTCGGTGATGAAATGTTTGTTGATTTGAAAAGTTTTTATGGCTACTGTGCGTGGAATATTTCAGTGACTATATCGAAGGTTCACAATAAACTTCTTGGTGAACAACTTTCCGTTCTTTCGTTGATGAAGCGACATATCTTGGGGAGTTGCTTTTTATCTCAAGTGTTATCTTTATTTATGTCTTTATTGTTTCAATCACTTTAGTTGTTTTATTATCATCCTTGTTATCAATCATTGTTGAGAAAATCCTCTGTTGAGGTTAGCACAAGGTGGTCGTGTTATTGGGTGTGAATTACTTTCACAGGTAGTAAGAACGAGAGATAGTGTCAAGGGTTGAGTAGTGTCGGCTCAGTAAAGCTATGTATAAAACTATTGTCGGTAATGAAAGTATTAAGCTGTTTGAGGGCCCCACAGACGTAGGCAAGGTGTGTCGAACTGCTTTATCAAATTTCGGTATTGATTTATATTTGTGTGTTTAATTTTTCTGATTTTTGATTGTATTAGAAACGACTGTGGTAAATAGAAGATTTTGCGAAACTACTAGGTCCTTCGTTTTGGACTTAACATTTTATGAAAATATTTAATTGCAACAAATCAAAAGACTATAAAAAGATAAAAAGAATTATTTGTAATTCAAAAGAAGATGCTTATGACTAATCCCATATACTATTTTACTGTAAAATTAGATTAGTAGGATTAGGATTCATTGTGACCAAATGTTCCAAAACTACTTTTTAAAATTAATTTATGACGATAATAGTCACCATTTTTAGGGGAAAAAAAGAATAAAGATGGAAAAGGTATAATAGGCAAATTAAAAGGAAAAGAAACGTGATTCTAGCAAAATTAATTAGCATTAAGGATTTGGATAAATTTTAAACAATTTCCAAGTATAAACTATAAATTTAAGGTTCTTTTCATACAAAAGTTACTAGTATATGTCAATCACAACTTTATAAACTTTTTTTTGTATATTAAATACTTTATTAGATTTTAATTGCTTTAATTCTTTTATTTTCATTTTCAGGTTGATTGGTCAAACTCCCTAATTTGGATTACTTGATAGGATTATGTTTTTGCTGAATTGATAGATGTAAGGAACTGATTTATGAGGAATTACATGTGTTTTGCATAATCTATGAATATAAAGTGACAAATATGCATGTAAATTATTATTTTGGGTATTAGTAAGCACTTATAGCTCCGTTTAATAACTTATAGATGCATTTTTCATGATTTGGTGTCTCATATGTATGGATACTATGTGAATGAATGAATATTGATGACTATATAATTTAAGGCCTTAAAATGGTGATGATTATGCATATATGATTTTTATAATTGACAAGTATAGTTGGTCGAAGCCTATTGGTTATCTCTAGAATGGGACGAGTAATATTTCATTAGTCAGGGGCAAATTAGCTAATACTAAAATGGGATAGCTACAACATTCATTAATTAGGACAAATTAATCGACACCAAAATGACGAATGTACCATTTCCTAAATCAGTCAACGACATATGAAACAAGTACCTATTTACTGTCCAAGGTGAATCACTCAATGCTTACCTTGAGCAGGTACAAGGCTGCTTGTGTTAGTTTAGCACTAGAGAGTTACACATTTAATATGATCATATTTTTGTGAGTTTTTTAAGGTACTTCCATCATGGCTTTTCTTAACAAATATTATGGAGAAATTTATCATGCTATATAGGCACATCATTGAATTTGTTATGCTATATAACAAGTAATAAGATCTAGAGCATTTCAAAGTATCAATCCCTCAAGGACTATAACTACTAAACTTATTAATCTTAGTCAAACAATTAAACAAAACAAAAAAAGAATTTATGAAAAGTAATTAAATTTCTAAACCAACAAAAATAATATAATTTAATTATCATATAAGAATGAGTATTATCATTGAAATAATAATTAACCTAATGTATCTATATCCTCTCTTAAGGTGCAAAGGTATATCCAAATGAGATATCATTACCTTTAGCATGCACAAAACCTAATTAAACCTATTAAGCATAGATTTATTGGTTATCGCATTAGTCTAGGATATGACAAAACACATGATAGTTATCACACATCTTGCAGATATCTAAATCTAGAATATTTGTGCTTTTCGTTCACATATTATACTTCACCTTTCGATCCTTTATACAATCTCTAAGATTGAATATATGGTGATCAGATATAAATCCAATAATTGAGATTAAAGAGAATAAATTCAACAAAATAATAATAAATCATGCATTAATAGTTGATTATCCAATGCAAACCACATAATGAAACAAACAAAAATAAAACAATCTTAACATCGAAGAAAGAAAAGAAGAAAGAGATGGAAGAAGAGCTGTCACAATCCTCCTCCTCCAATCTTGCTTCACAGCTTCCATTAATGCCAAGAAACCTTAAAATTATAAACTAATAGAAAGTGATTGACAAGAGCCTATTACTAGGTCTCTCCTGCCTATATAAGTTGCTTCTAATAAAACCTAATAAGAGTATTTATAAGTTAAGATTAGATAGTATAATTAGAGTTATCTGATAGAGTTATAAGGTGATTGAACTTATAATTAGAGTTGTCTGATAAAGTTATAATGTGATTGAACTTGTAATTCTGCACTGTTCAATTTTTATATTATGATCTGATGTCTGACACACTTCCCAGATTGATGTTGATTAAAATTCAATGTGAACAACTTATAACTTGCATTGATCTTGTGCTTCTTCTCCATTCTCCTCTAATTATTTTGGCATCTTCAAGTTTGAGTTGATTTTTTATGCCTTTTACAAAGTTATTGTCCATCGTGTTATCTTCTAATTGACTTTGATATCTCCTCGATAAGATAATTTTAGAGGAAGTTACGCACAAATTTAAAAATAGACTTTAAACCAAAAGTCAATGGTATGGCAATTCTGATACAACTTGTTTATTTTGTATTATTGTTGTTGAGGACATAGATCATTTGTTCTTCCAATGTCCCTATACTAAGGCTATTTAGAGTGGAATCTTATAATTTTTATTGATATAATTGGGAGCAAATATTATCTTGGATTATTGACAATTCGGCGTAGAGGAAACCCAATGCTCCTCTCTTCAAAGCATCATTTACAGTTGCCATATATATCATATAGAAAGAGCAGATCAGCTGACGGTTTACTAATAAGAAGATAGAGAAATACCAATTGGCGGATAAAGTTATCAATAACATCAGAGCTTGCATCTATGCTAAACCTTTGTAGGAATTTTTGACTATGGATATGAAGAACATGTGGGGCTTGTAATTTGTAGATTTTCATAATAAGACTAATTTTCTAGCTTTGCTATCTGTAACTAGTTCTCCTTAAGAGCTAAAGTGAATAGGCTTGACCTTATTGTAATGTGGTATTAGTTTCATCTATATAATACTTTATTCATTTAAAAAAAAAAAACCATAGACACAAGCCAGTGAACCAAACACACGAAAATATCATATAATTTATATAAAACATGTCATAAAGTGCTAAATTACAAACTAATTCAACCTTATAAATATGCAAATTATGGCCTTATCAATATAGTTTGAGATATTTGAGGCATGTAGAGTAAAAAGGAAGTAGATTTAAATTTACCTTATTATGTTTTTTTAAAAATTGAATTGTACTATCCAACTTTGTGTAATTTTTAATAAGCAAAGTACTTAGAGAGTAGTCTCATACTGTTAGATTCATAAAGATTTCTAGGTAAAGAGAAAGTTTGTTCTTTAAGTTATTTCCATTAAATTATGTAAATTTAACATGTTGTAAGCCCTTCTGTACGATGAGACTTGAGAGGTTCGTTTTAGATGCTGACCTTCCACTAATCCAATTAAGTTATCTTAGGCCCAATTTTGATGAATTATTACTCTTTATATAATAAGCAAAACTAGGCACAAAAATTTTTCTCCCACCAAAGTTGAAAGTCCTGTAACAACTTATGTGGCTACTAAGTATAAAGTCCTGTAACATCTTATGTGGATTTAACTAAAAGAAGAAAAACCCGAAGCTCAATGTTTATCACGTCAAATTGATTCGACACCCTTTCTTCTGCTTTCTTTCCGAAAGGGATTCAAGACAAAATTTGATATATGATGAAGTTAATTTTCACTAGTTAGCGATAATTAACAAATTGAAGAGATAAGCAACCACGTCATTTTTCTAATTTTATGTGAAACTTTATTCATATATTTGTTATATTTATACCAGAAAACAGTTTGATGACAACTACAAGTGCAACATTTTTAGAATCTGATCTTCAATATGGTCTCTCGCCAATGATGTTGCCGTAGGGGTCATATTTGCAGGTAATAAAAGTGCCTCCATTACTGCATCTCACCTTACCACATCCTATGCTAAATGTGTTCCTCCATACCACCTGAGTGTAATGTAAACATTGCTGGCCGTTGGTGCAAGAGTTGGAGTCATAATCGTAGTAGGGTTTCTCGTCAACCCACAGTTTCAGTGCTTCTGTACCAGATAAGTCGCCGCTGCTCATTGCGATGTTTTCACCGTATGGTCCACCGGAATGAACAAGACTGCAGTCTCCGGCACGTTGGTTAGCGTAGTTTTGGGCATATGCAGCCACCGTGTCATCCCAAATCACAGGTCCGACGCCTACTTGTGCAGAGCTGCATTATGTGCTTGGACGTAATCTTCGGGCGTGTCTTGGGCATGGACCATTGAAAAGATAGTTATTAAGGACATTCTCATTAGAGATAAAAGAACCAAAGAAGTCTTGAACATCTCCATTTTGGCTTTTCACTCTAGTGAGCATGTATTAAACAATGATAACTTGGTGATGGAGATGGGAATATGAGAGAAGATTGATTGGTATATATAGGCAAAAATGTGGGAAGTTATGGTGA
The DNA here is from genome assembly GCA_025629845.1 of Erythroxylum squamatum. NCBI lineage: Eukaryota > Viridiplantae > Streptophyta > Magnoliopsida > Malpighiales > Erythroxylaceae > Erythroxylum > Erythroxylum squamatum. The sequence goes on along the minus strand of JAOTBA010000204.1, from coordinate 31,254,200 downwards.
TGCCAGATTTAGGGCCCTTTAATTTCTAGTCCTTAGCTAGAAGCCGTTTTTTCAAATCTTTTTCTATGTCATTAGGAGTACTATTCCAGGCCGTTCAAAGAAATCCAATTAGATTAGAACTTATTAATAGAGTTATCTTATTCAAATAAATGCCAAATGTTGATTTTATTATTTTCTAATTATAACATTTACATTTATTTTAAATCAAACGATAACAAACTTTATAAATTTTAATTGGTTTATAATATTTTTGAGAAAAATCCTTTTTAAAATAAGCGTCTCTCATCTACACCTCTATGTGGAATTGGACAAGGATATATATATATATATATATATATATATATATATATATATATATAGGATCATGTTTCTGTCTAAAAATTAGAAGGTTTTTTAATTATAAGAAGAAGAGCTTGTTATCAAACACGTTCACATGTTCAAAAGACTGCTACATTTGTTTAAGGGTAATATGAAATCACCATACATTTTTAATATGCTTTACCTTTCAAGTTATTTAATTATTATTTATTGATAAGATTCTTGTAGAGCAAACATACCTCAAATAAAGAAAAAAAATCATGTAGTTATTATTTTAGTAATCTTTATAATCATTAATTAAAATCAATGTTATCTAGATTACTCTTAAACACTTTAAACTATTTGTTAATGTTTCTAATATATTTTAGGTAACATTGATTTTAATGACCATAAGTACTACTCCCTCCTATTCAAAATAAAAGTCGTTTTAGAGAGATGCACACTTATTAAGAAAGTTAGTAAAATGTTTGATATACCCTTATTAATTGCATGTTGAACTGCCTTGAAAATGTAATCTGTATAATTAGGATGTGAAAGAAATTAAAGGGTAATTTTGGAAATAAAATTATAAACACGCATGAAAAATCGCGAACGATACTTATTTTGAATAATTAAAATCCTTCTAAAATGACTTTTATTTCGAATAGGAGGGAGTATTAAATAATCATATAGTTAAATCTTTCAAATAAATACGACTCAGGTGTATCATTTTCCATTTATTTGATAACTTTTCAGGTCATTGCACCTTCAGCCATCAATTGAACTAGAGCGTAGGAATAATCCAGATATGGACTTGGTTTTGCCAAGTTATCGACTTCTTTTTTTTTTTGGACTAAGTACAAAAGAAATCAAACGGGAGAAGAACAAGTATAAAAAATATTTAAGTAAACATAAATAAGAATATAAAGAATTATATCAATATTTTTTTTTGGTAAATAGAATTATATCAATATTATCACAACCACAATCACAAAATTTATATAATTAAACTATTAAAAATACTATATCATATTATAAGAACAGATATAATATAATATGTCATATAATAAATTTTATTTAATAAAATTAGAAATATTATCAAAACCTTAAAACAACAACCATTCAAACCCTTCAGTTATTATCGAGACAAGATGAATGTAGAATCAATATTCTTTATATTAATTTATAAATTTAATTACAAAAATATGAACACAATTTTTTCTTTAAAAGTCTTTATGCATAATAAAAAAGATGAAATATTGTTCTTATAAATCGATTTTAAAAAATCTAATGTTATATAATTCAAGCATCTATTCAATAGAAAGATAATGATATATCACTATGATCAAGTACTTAAAGGATCACTTCATTTAAATTTGTATGTGCTCAATTTATTTAGGCTCAATCTTGCAAAATTTAACAATGTTGAACATTACCATTTTTGCTTTCGAGCACTAACATTCATGTGCTACGCTAAGCAATGTCTTGAAGATGGATGGGAGTTTTAGAGAAGTTTGATAGGTACATATAAGCGTTACTTGTGACTAAGTATGAAATGACTGCAGACCTTAAATCTTAGACTTAACCCCTAAATCATAAATACCAAAGCTTAAGCCTAAAATCCTAAACCTTAAATCCTAAACCCTAAATCTTAAATCTTAAATCCTAACTTCTAAATCCTAAACCTTATATCCTAAATTAAAGGCATCTTCTTCTTTAACTTTTTTTTACATTCATAATATTTTCATGCCAACTTTTGCACTGCAGTTACAATTCTTAATTAAACGACTTGAGCAAAATTATCTACGCCACAGAACCCCTTTTCTCGTTGTATTCTAATGATATTTAAGTTTAGAAAGTTGATTTGAGGCATTTACCCACTTAATTATTAAGCCAAACTTCTTACATATAAATATTTCAATAGAAAAAGATAATAAAAACTATTACCGTGCCTTTTTTATTGCAAGTCAAATTAACAGCTACAAAAGTACCATGTCCCCATGCAAATGTTCAAAAGAGTGAGCTTATGAGTAACCTGAAGATGCCATGGAATGATAATGGCCGACTTATACTACGGTTTACCTAATTTCAAGACTTTTAATTGGTACGTGTGCCATTTATTTCCTAATAAAATCTAAAAGTTCGTGAGGAGTTTAGACTATTCTTCGAGAGAAATCCACCCTAGAGGTACCACTTCAACAGTGACATTCCATGTTAGATAAAACTAAACCAGAGCCTCGATCGTATTTTTCCAAGTACTAACTTGATTTTACTAATATCAGCAGTCGATTTATCATTTATTCTTTTTCTTAGAACCAAAAGAAAGAAATGATAAATTATTTATATATATATATATATAAATTTGTAAAATTTTTATTATTTATGAATGAGAAATTATGGTAAGTTATAATTTTAATCAAGAGTAGTATTTTTAGACCATTTATTTTGTGCTAAATGAAATATGCTAAATTTATAAATAGGATTTAGATCCTTAATAAGATATGGGAAATAAAAAATATCAGTAATATGACTCGATCACTAGAGTTCAATTCATCCTGTTGTCATTTTTCATATGATAATAATATTGGACACGGTGAAAATACTATGTTATTCATATTATTCAATACATTCACATGTATAAACTAATATGTTAAAATCTAAATAATTATCACGAGACTATCTATATTAGTAGTCCACATAAATTATTAATATTATATTTATAAAACTTATTTGTAAGAGTCTTCAGTAGCTGAATCACGAAACAGACACAACCCTTAGTATTCCAAAAACAAGTGGTCCCTTGAGAACATCCAGCAAAACGACACCCATTATACCTTATAATTCAAAGGTGGTCCTCTCTAAAATATTTGATAAAGCAAGATTGACCAAATAAATGTTAAGTGGAGCTTATTATAAACGTCAACAAAGGCCAATATCAAACAGAACCAAAATTTCCAATGAATTATAGGAAAACAAAATTTATATCTTTACAATTTGTACCCATTAACATAGTAATAATTTTCTATTGTATGATTAATTCATAATTTCTTAATTAAGCACCTTATATTAAATTAAAAGCATTTATTAATTGTACTAACAGAATTTTTACATTTTACATATCACAAGTACTATTCATTATTAATAAATTGATTTAAAATATTGGAGTAGCATTTATGTGAATGGGACATCATCATCTTCGTGTAGGGTTCTAAATAGTTGACATTATATACTACATTTACCATTATATGTTAACTCTAATAAATTCAAAAATTTTATTAAAAAATACTAATGTTAATTAAATTAAAAAACTGCTGAAAATATTTGATTTAAAAGTTGAATATATATATTTACCCAATGGAAATACTATTATATCCCTCATTTATTTATGCAACTCCAATTATTTATATTTAAATTTGACGAGCAAATCATATCGAGTGCTTTGATGTCTATTAAATTAAGAGACAAGGTCCAAAATGAGTTTTAGGTCAATCTAGATCAAATGCATCTATTTAATTGGGTTAGCCTATTCATATTTGATATATTTGTTAATGTCAAGTTAGAAAAATGATATCGAAGAACTAAAAAATTATATATGAAATACTATTGAAGTCGTTAGAATACTAAATTCGTTATATAATTATTGAAAAGTGTTGAAAGAAAATGAATATACCAATAAAAAAATCATGAATTGGCAAAGTTGCCTATTTTTGCGAAGAGATGTTAATTTTCTTTTAAAAGAGTAATAATCAGCGTAATACCTTATTATATTTTTCAATCTTAAAGCCCTTGTAAACTCACTCTCAAACTCATTTACTAGGATTTTCTCTGCGAAGAAACGAAAGCAATGTGTATGAAAATAAGAATAAAAAAAGTATTATAATCACAACCTCCAATAATTCTTTCCAAAGGTTCTCTAACGTTTTAAAGGTCTCAACTTACAGAATAAGAAGGAAGGAAGAAAGTAAAGATTTTCGATGTGCTTATGGACATGTTGAGAACAAAGGTGAAGGTAAAGGGAAAAGGTTGTAGAGAGAAGGAGGAACATTTTGGGTATAGAGAAGAAAAAACCTTGGGAAGCTCAAACTTATCAGCAAAATGGTGAATGTACTTATCTTTGGAAGAGAGTGAGTTGGAGGTAGATAATCTATTGTCTTCTAGTGCATAATTTTCTATCAAATACAAGTATATTGCTGGATAAAAAATATACATCTCAACTTAAAAAATCTCATGAATTTTAAAATTCTTGAAAATTTTCCTTCTAATTTTTATTTTTAAAATAATTATTTCTCATAGAATTCGGTTAAAAAATAAAAAAGTACAAATTTTATGAACATCAAACATAACCTAGTTCAGCTTCTAAACTTGACTTTAACTAGTTAAATTCGACTTAAGTTAAATCTTAATTAGTGTAAACTGTATTTGATTAGTCCATGTATGATATTCATGCTTCGTATGTTTTGTTATTTTTTAAACCAAAATTTAAAATAAAAGTTTTTACAGAAAAATAAAAAAAGAGTAGTTTTGTTTGAGAATTTTAAAAATAATGAATACTTTTTAAGTCTTTTAAATTATACAAGAGATACATGTCTTTACCGTCATACTTCTCTAAATTTTAATAAAAGGGAAGCGGAAAGGAACTCATTATAAGACTTTATTGTATTAGGCTAAACAAGTATGACTACTATTTAATTGTAAGAATTGTAAAAGGTTAATATTGTTCTTCCATCTTTTATAGCCAAGACTCAACTCTTTGAGTTTGACTTGATATTCCAATGTATCTATTAAGGGTGAAATGAAGTTGGAGGCGAATT
>JAOTBA010000204.1:31236358-31248992 GCA_025629845.1 Erythroxylum squamatum | reverse complement strand
ACCGAATGCTGGTCGGTCGCTATTTCTAAACAGTCAGCCAACTTCTCCGACCGAACAATTTATTCGGTCGGTATTTCCAACGGTTATCAATTCGGTCGGTATTAATCGGTCGCAAATCAACAATTTCCTTGTAGTGTCTCGCCTTATCTACTACAACAATCTATCATCTTTTTTTTCCCCAAAATTTGTGACTTTGACAAATAACGCTCCAATTTGATTCAATCTCCACTTGTCATCTCCTAAAGTAGAATTAATATTAATTTTATGAAATAAGCACCAAAATCATTTCAAAACAAAAGACATAAGTCTAATTAACATTATCAAATCACATTTTATCAATGATCCAAAAAGCTCGCCATGTATAAACATTTCATTTAACTTCATTACATGAGCTTTTTTTTCATCAAGAGGCATTAAAACTTTTAATTTTTATATAAAAGCCTCTTAATCTTTAAAACAAGTTTTATGGAACATTTTGGGAAGTGTTTAATTTTTGCATTAATCCAATTGAGTTTAATCATTTGAAGGTGTTAAAATCATATTTTTTAGGTAACCGATCAACCTATATGAGTTAGTGATCGATCAATATACGTTATCATTGTTAAATTTGATATATCGTCAGTTTGCAACAATATTGGTTAATGTATTGATCAACTAATGTGCCATATTGGTCAATGTTTTAACTAGTGAATTTGGATCTTTTAATGCATACTGGTCGACCAATATGCTATACTAATTGAATAGTGTGTCGTTTATAGCCATTGTGATGGTTAGTTTTTGGTTTCAACATTTATTATGGCTCTCAAAATACTATAAATGGGTGTTTTCTTATGGTTTTAACCTCAATAAAGTTTTGGGTATTTCAAAAAGTTTTTCAATCTTTTAAGCATTATTGTGTTATATTTATATGAGAGAGACATTTTGAGTTATCAAGTTAATAAGTGATATACTTTTGAGTTATAATCTTTTGTTATGGTGTTGGATATTGTACTTGTAAGTATTTCAAGTGGGTTTAAGATTCCTCTTTATTTTGGAAAAAGATTGTAATTAAGAAGGTCTCATCTTTATGGAAAAAGATTATATAAAAGTTATTATTCATTTTAAAAGAAGAATTATAGTGGAATTTCAAGAAGAATCTTAAGAGTGAATATAGGTAAGGATTGTTTGTTGAACCACTATAAATAGATTTACATTCTCTCCTTCATATCCTCTTTAAATTATTGTTCAATTGTTTGATTAATTTATATTAAGTAATTTTCTCATATTTATTTATATTTATTGATGTTAACTAAATATATTAGCTAGAAAAATTGTTAAATTTTGTAAACACTCAATTCACCCTTCCTCCTTTTAAATGCCTTTAAGAACTAACATCATCTTTTTTTAAAAATAAAAGAAAACAATTCACACCGACAATAGCAGAAATTTACAAAACTTAACACAAAAAGTTCGTTAAGATGTTGAAGATCTAACAAACGAACACAGGGAATGGATTGCAAAAAAAATAATAAGAAAGGGTAACAGATCAAAATCGGGATCAATATAAAATTGAGGCTAACCTTAATTCCATGATATATGCAGGTCAACAGTTGATATCACTATCTAACCTAAGGTAAAAACTTGCATATAGAAAAACGAGTAATACTTGTTTCTTGACAAAATTGCTGTAGCGACCCCTGTATTATACGAAAGTGGCTAATTAAATCCTGAGATATAAAATGTTACTCTATTAACCTTATGTTTTTAATTTTGCTGCAAAAAAAAATCCTTAGCCGTGTGTTGTTAAGGGGCTGTGAGTTAATAAAATTTTAACTCAGGAATTTTTTTGCTAATTTTTATATGTCAGAATTTTTTTAGCAACTTTTGAATAATACTGGGTTATTAAGGCAATAAATTCCTTATTTCTTGGGGCTTGAAGCAACGGTTGGAGAACGATAATCCTACCATTCATTCATAGACATATCAGCCAATGCGGGAAGAGTACGCTAATTGCAAAAACAAAACGCATTAAAACCAGCAAAAGTCACCGTAAATCAAAGGCACAAGCCGAAAGAGGCGTAGAATTTGAGACGAGACAATCCACTCTTTCCTCACATGACGCGACTAGGGGTAGTCAACCGCATTATTGTACAAGCAACCAAAAGGCACACAATTCGTGCTTCACCCATCGTAGCGCTGCCTAATCACTCTTGCCGCTACTGAATCGCATAACGGCAAATGACGAGCATGGTGATGGCTAGTTTGGAGAATTTGAAGCAAAATGAGAGGGATTTTAGCGATACAAGAAACTGGATTGTTTCTCATTTTGGCACTAATACGATAAGATTTTGACGGACTATTGATTGAAGATGATTTTTTTAATAACAGTGGTCACCGCAGCTTTTGTGAGTTTGTTCGACAAAGTTATTTTGTTTCATTGGAATCTTTTTACGTTTCATACTATTCTTGCTATGACCACCTGCTTTTCTCGCACTATTTTTCACGTAACAATTGGTATTAGAGTATCAATTCGGACTATCTGTTTCTTACCGACCACACCTTTGATTCATTATCCATTTTGTCTCGGAAACTTTTCTCGTCAGTGTTGCCTACCAACTGTTTGCTAATAAACTTGAATTATGTGGTATACAAATAACTGCTATGCAATACAATTTGGAGCCAAAAGAGAAACGACTATGGTAGAACTTAAGGTCATGTTCCCCAAATATATGAAAAAACATAACTCTATTTTACAGAGTGAAGATATTCATGATACCAGTGGAATTGCTGAAAGGGATGAGGAGGTTACTGATGAGTTTGAGCAAGATCTGCATACTGAAAAATCAACAGTGGGTGATTCTTATGAGCAGCAAGAATTCAGATTGAGACCACTTATCAAACAAGAAAGAGTACATTCGCAGCTAATTCATCAATATGTAGAAGTACATGCTAATATCAACTCATTAGCAATTGCTGGGAGTTCGTTGAATAGTTCGTTTTCGGCTATGAATTCTCCTTCTTGAAGCATCCTAAAGTTCGTTTTCGGTTATGAATTCTCCTTCTTTAAGCATCCTATGTAAGTGAAAAATATGAACACTGGAAATGGGTTAATCTTATTAGGCAAAATAGCTATCCCAACGTTGGCATTGAAAACGGTCTTGCCGAAATGGGAGATGGAAGCTTGAGTACATGTAATTTTAATGTCAACAATAACTAGAGTCATTATTTACATTTTCGAATTCTCCAGACTCGTGGGATGATAATTCATGGAGGCAACTGAAACAATGAAAAATAATAATGGGAGCCGTTTCTCAGTTCCAACACTTCAGACACTCAGAACAGATGTTTTAGAAATCATACAAATGGTTTGACTTGACAATAGTGGTTGACAAATAAAATCTCTTTATGTTTTGATAATAATAAAATGTATAGAAATGATTAAGAAATTATTTCAGGTGATTTGGATGGAAACTCAAATAAAAGATTAATTCAAATCAAGATAGACAACGTGCAAATCAAGATAGCAACATATCTTAAACGTGTAAGAGATAAGCAACGGGCAGATTATGTTTGAAGAATTCAAAACAACATCTCAACAAACAAAGATCGAAGTTTATCTGAAATTTATTCGTTGGAGCCAGCACTAGTCGACTATTATGTCACAAGTCGACTAATAATTATCATTATGTTAAGTGGGGGTTTAGACAAGTCGACCAGAATGGTGTAAGTCGACTATAAACAACAGACCTGTAAGTTGGATAACTGGATTAGTCGACTATTCGAAGAGCGGAGCTGAAAATCTTATGAAAAACGTGAGTGCTAGTCGATTGATGCTTTGGAGACAAGTTGACTATAAGGTACTAGTCGACTATTACACCTCGACTAGTCGACTATCAGTGCAACTGAACAAAATCCAACGAAGTCAATTGATATTAAACGATACAAAAATCATTTTACAACGTCTATGAGCAATCAACAACGGCTAGAAGAAGATCTACAACGACTATAATCGTCTGGAAGCCTGCAAATAAATGGTGGAACATCAAAGGATCGATAAGCGCAGTCAATAGCAAAGCATACTGATCATCGTTCATATTTATCATTTTATTGCTCTCAATTGCTCTTAGCACATTCAATTCTATTTAGCTGTACTGAGCATTATCATTTCACTTTTCTATCATTGTGATTATAGTGAGTTGAGTGATTAGTGGAGAATCACTTGTATGGTAGGATTTGTGTCGGAAAACAGATTGATTGTGAGGTGTAGCTTGAGCCAGAAATCAAGTGGGTTGTAAAAGTTCACACTAAACTAAAAAGTGTGCAGTAAAGTGATTTGTCAAATCCTAAGTGAGAGCTTAGGTAGAGGACGTAGGTCTTAACACTGAACCTCTATAAAAACAGTGTTTGCCTTTCTTCTTTACACTCTTTATTTAATTTGTTTAATTGTTTCGTGTATATTAACTTGTTATTTTTTTGTAGAACTTTGCGAAAAAGTTTAAACGATCTATTCAACCCCCCTTCTAGATCGCTTTCACTATGTAATAACATAGTAAGAATTCTAGAGTCTGATTCTCAAATGCATCTAATTAATTGGGTTAGCCTATCCAATTTTGATATATTTGTTAATGTTAAGTTAGAAAAATGATATCGAAAGAACTAAAAAAATTATATATGAAATACTACTGAAGTCGTTAGAATACTAAATTCGTTATATAATTATTGAAAAGTGTTGAAAGAAAATGAATAATACCAATAAAAAATCATGAATTGGCAAAGTTGCCTATTTTTGCGAAGAAACGTTAATTTTCTTTTAAAAGAGTAATAATCAGCGTAATACCTTTTATATTTGTCAATCTTAAAGCCCTTGTAAACTCACTATCAAACTCATTTACTAGGATTTTCTCTGCGAAGAAACGAAAGCAATGTGTAGAAAATAAGAATAAAAAAAGTATTATAATCACAACCTTACACAACCTCCCAATAATTCTTTCCAAAGGTTCTCTAAAGTTTTAAAGGTCTCAACTTACAGAATAAGAAGGAAGGAAGAAAGTAAAGATTTTCTATGTGCTTATGGACATGTTGAGAACAAAGGTGAAGGTAAAGGAAAAAGGTTGCAGAGAGAAAGAGGAACATTTTGGGTATAGAGAAGAAAAAACCTTGGAAGCTCAAACTTGTCAGCAAAAGGATGAATGTAGTTGTCTTTGGAAGAGAGTGAGTTGGAGGTAACTGACCTATTGTCTTCTAGTGCATAATTTTCTTTCAAATACAAGTATTTTGCTGGATAAAATATAATATATATATATATATATATAAGAAACTTAAAAAATATCATGATTTTTAAAATTCTTGAAAGTTTTTCTTGAATTTTTATTTTTACAATAATTACTTCTCATAGATTTCGGTTAAAAAATAACAAAAAATACAATTATTATGAGCATCAACATAACCTAATTCAGCTTCCAAACTAGACTTTAACTAATTAAATTTGAATTAGACTTAGTTAGTTTGATTTGAGTTTAAGAGTTAAGTTGAATCTTAGTGTAAACTGTATTTGAGTAGTCTATGTATGATATTCATACTGCGTGTATTTTATTATTTTTAAACCAAAATTTAAGGGAAAAGTCTTTTTATAGAAAAGTAAAAATATAGTAGTTTTGTTTGAGAATAAAATAATGAATAGTTTCAAAGTCTTTTAAATTATACAAGAGATACATGTCTTTACCTTCATACCTCTCTAAATTTTAATAAAAGAGAAGTGGAAAGGAACTCATTATGACTTTATTGTATTACGCTAAACAAGTATGACTACTATTTAATTGTAAAAATTGTAAAAGGTTAATATTGTTCTTCTATCTTTTATTGCCAAGACTCAACTCTTTGAGTTTGACTTGATATTCCAATGTATCTATTAAGGGTGAAATGAAGTTGGAGGCGAATTGGATATTTCGTGAAGGTTAGTTACTAGATCTAAGTAGTTGGCTTTAGTTAAGTGATTGAAGAGTTGTAAGAACAGGTGACTTTGGAACTTTAACTTTATTCATTTATAAGGGTTTATTTAGCATCACATAATGTGATGATAAACATTATAAGTGCAACACCTTTTTTATGACATAATATTTAGACGCTGATTCTTCAATAAGGTCGTTGGCCAATGACGTTCCCTGGAGGATCATAGCTGCAGCCAGTGAAAGTGCCTCCATTACTACGTCTTACCTTAGCACAACCTATTTTCTTAATTTTTAATATTTAAGCTGATATGACAATAACAGGCCGCGTGGCAGCCATGTGTCTAATGAGTTACTGATGTGACACTAAATTGTTTTTACAAAAAATTAAAAGTTTTAATAATTTGGTACCAACTTTGAAAGATAAAACTAGTATTACAAATTTGAAACTTTAAAATAATTAAAGAGTTTTAAAAAAATGTTATAATTAGAGTTATTCTTTACTAAAAAGTAAAGGAAGAAATTAATAAGATAATAATTAATAATAAGGGAGAGTTAAGTAAAAAATTATAAAATTTTACTGTGCACCGTAGCAAAAATTTGTAGCAAAAAAAATTAGAGACTATTTTATAAATTTAAAAAATTGTCCAAAACGATACCAGGTATTGACCGGTATTGGTACAGTACTGTACCAAATTCAATCTCGTACCATGTTCAGTATGACATTCGTAACATTGCTTTGAACCTTATTGATTAGCAAAATATACGTATATATATAAATACACACACATAAATTCAAAATCTAATTAAGTTTGGGAGGTTTTCGAATTTATCTTAATATGTACGTGTGTGAAAAAGAAATCAAAGTTTAGTGAGCTTTTGCCAGTTATCAAAGCTTTTTGAACTAGTTTGATGCAAAATCCAGTTGGAATTAGACTAAGTTTGACAAGAGGATATACCCCAAAACTGAATATGATTCTACAATTAACATTATTATTCCACGAATATATAACGATAGATAAGCCAAAAACAAATTTGACAACTCCATTCACTACTATTTATCATATCTCACATAAGACATTGCAAGAGCACTTCTAAGTACTACGAATAGTTGAAGGGTGGTTCAGTTAGAAGCGATGTTGCGGGAACTAAGGCCTGAGAGCTGGATTTGTCCTTTCTCATGGTTATTACTTCCTCGAGATATTTCAGACTCAAAACAAGGAGATGTATTGTCACGGGAAACGAACATGTTTGTTAACTCTGGCATTTCTAATGGCAAACATGGCAGTTCAGCTTTAGTTTTGAGCACGTCAATCGCTTCTCCAATTGACAGACGTTCACGATAATCTGGATGTGCACAAGCAAGACCAACTACAAGTAATCTTACTATATCTTCCTCTACAACATTTTGGTTCAGTCGGGGATCAGCGGCGGCGATAACTTTTCCACTTCCATATTGCTCCCAGACCCATTCCAGCAGTAACTTCCCAGTCTTCACACCATTATTAAAAATAGCACGCTTACCAGAAGCTATTTCTAAAGCAAGTATACCAAAGCTGTATACATCTGATTCTTTACTAGCCCTGCCACTCTCAGCATACTCTGGAGCCACATATCCTTCTGTGCCAACCAGTAATTTTGTGGTATAGGAACTGTGATCATGATTCACAAGCCTGGCAAGGCCAAAGTCACCAAGCTTGGCATTGAAATTGGAGTCCAATAACACATTGCTTGATTTAATATCGCGATGTAGGACACATTGGTTGCAGAGTTCTTGCAGGTAACGGAGTGCGGTGGCGACTCCTAAGGCTATTCCATACCTGGTCTCCCATGTCAGCATACATCTCTTACTGAAGAGATGGAAATCCAAGCTGTTGTTAGGCATGAACTCGTAAACAATGAGGAGTTCTTGCCTTTCTCGACACCAACCGATGAGTTGAACCAAATTTCTATGCCGTAATCGGCCAATTGTTCTCACTTCTTCTTCCGCAGTGAAATCCGTGGACTCTGCAACAATCTTCTTGACAGCTATTTTGGAATTCGTATCCTGCAGGACGCCTTCATATACAAATCCGAACCCACCTCTGCCAAGCAGTCGAGCATCAGCGAAGTTGCTGGTTGCATTAAGCAGTTCCTCGTACAAGAAACTTCTTGCGCCTACCTCATTTTGTAATTTATGATCTGTAACTACAAGCCGATCTTTTCTTTTTCTACTGTTCATCCAACAGAGGAACCAAACGAAACCCGATGCTAATAGCAGTATGCCGCAAATAACAGGTATAGCCCACAACCAAGATCTTCTCTTTCTCTTCTGGTTTGTTACATCATCTGGAAGTTGCAAGTTTAAGCTAAAATCCCACGAGTGAATTGTATGGTCCTCGTATAAATTTGGAACGGTGGCTTCTGAGAAGCCGACGTTAATCCATTCGGGCAACTTCTCTCTTAAATCAACTGTGTGCCAAAGTTCATAGGTATGCGAGCCTCTGAAACTATCCTCATCACCACTAGTCAGCTTAACGCTTAAAATTTTTGTAGAAGATGTATAAGCAATCCAAGCTTCAGCTATTCCTCCATTATAAATGTCATTTAAAGACCAATTCTTGGTAGCAACAGATTTCATCAAGTGCACATCGATACCAACGTGGGTTGGCATATCTATTGGGTCCCAATCATCATGGTGTGTGTCAAACTCTACTGCAACAAAATTAGTTGATGAAGAATTTGAACAAAGTGCGAGATATCCCCTTCCTGAGTCCGGAGGAATTTGGGAACCGTTTGGAGCGAGGAAAAATGCAAATCCATGGGCTCTGGAGTGATTGCCTGCAGAGTTGATACTGAAGGAGAAATGAGTGTTGAAATCAGCAAGATTTCTCGAGGCGCTGTCCCAAAGCTGCAATGGTCGGCGACATGTAAGTCGACCAGTACTGTAACTCCCACCATATCTTGTTAGTTCAAGGACCTTTGAATAGTCTGGAGCATAAGCGTCTGCTTCAAATTGTAGTTCTGACATATCTTGGCTAAATTCCGTGTAGGTGAAACTGGTGTTTGCCATGGATGCTTGGACTGTGTGCCTGATGGTTAAAGAGAAGAGTAATATGGAGAGAAGTCCATAATTTGAAAGGTTTACACGGAAGATGATAATACAGAATTGATTTTCCATGTTCTTACGAAGGTAGTGTGTGACAAGCTTGGAAAGTTTTCTTCTCCAACAGCTATATATAAAAAAAAGGGATGAAAAAATCACATTAAAGTGTGCTCGGTAAGAGAATAAATTAATAAAAAAAGAATAAATAGTAATAATTAGTTATTTAACTTAATAGTTTTTTTATACCCTAATTTTAAGTAATAGTCTATATCCCATATGTGAAAGGAATGGTTTTGATTAATTGATTAAAAATATATAACAAATTAATTGATTAATTGATTAAAATATAATTAATTAGTTAATTATAATATAATTAATTAAAAATATAATAAATTTTTATTTCTTAATATTTTTAACAAACCAGCTACTATTAATAATAATGTTAATCATTCCTTTTTTTTAATCAACCACTATAATTATAATAATTATATCTATTCTCATTTTTCAATATATTTATCTTTATTTATATTAACATTTCTTACTTAGAACCGGCCGTCCCTTTCTTAGGAAGTAAGAAGTAAGAACTCGATTATAGGAAGAAATTAAAAAAAGTAATAATAACCAACATAACATTCCAGGTCAACTAACAGGTCTACTCCTGTCAATTGTCTTCTTGACTTTTCGGTTGCACAAATTAATAATAATAAATATTATAATGATGACTATGAAAACGACAATTTTTTATTCTTTCGTATAAAAATATAAAATTTTCATCTTGACTTTTCGGTTGCACAAATTAATAATAATAAATATTATGATGATGACTATGAAAACGACAAATTTAAATTCTTTCGTATAAAAATATAAAATTTTCATTTTTTGTCTAGAGATTGTAAATAATATTTATACAAGATTATTAATACATTGTACAATTTTGAGAAATATATGAAAAGTTTAAAATTTTTATTTTATAAACATAAAAAACCTACTTTAAAAAATCCAACATCCTTCTTGTCACAGCGTATGAATGCATAAACACTAGCTTCTTGACTCGTTCAAAGATTGTCGTCAAGTCAATGCACATTGCACAGCTGGTGAAATGTATGGTGCGAAAATGGGGTATACTGTATACATTAAAGGGGCGTCTGCATCGATTAGGAAGCTGTCCATTTGAAGTCTACGTAGGCCAGAGGACATACCTTGTTATTTGTTGTTTATTGGACGAAGGAGTTGGCCCCCGTGTTCATTATTGGTGACCTGACTAATCTCTTCGCCCAAAATTTGCAATTTATCTATGCTATTAAAATCCCAATATCATACATAATTATAGGGGATGGAAAACGGGGAGATTTAGTTTATATTTGTGGCTTGTAAGTTCATGTAACGAAACTCGAAACTAATCATTATTTAAAGCCTCTGTAAACAATTCACAAAACAAGCCTTTGGAGTGAGTTGGTAGAATTTTATACTATACATTTAGAAATTTTGGGTGTATATAATTTATTAGGATTTAAGGACATATTTTCTTTTATAGATTTCAAAAAACTTATCCTAATTAAAATTGTAACATTCCGTGCCCACACTAAGAGTTAGAATCCTAGATTTCTGTATTTGAGAAAATAGTAATGAGAAATTAGGAAAATGCATTTCATGCACATGCATAATGTTAGCATAAACACATGTTAATTTGAATTTTTGCACACAACAAAATGACTGAACATGTATTCATTGACAATTGCTGGGTATAATTGAATTGTGATATGATACTATTAAGAATTTGTGAAATTGTTGTATCAAAATTTTAATTGGTGAGTTTATTTGTTAGTTTTGAATTCTGGTACATTTTAGGAATAATTCCCGAAATTGTTGAGAATTACTGGACTGAGAAAAATGCCAATCGGCAAGTATATTGATGTATGAAAAATAGAGATAGGAAACCAAATGATATTGGAGAATTGTTAAAAATGACTTTGAAAATTTCGGAGCTGACTTAGAATTTGAGTGAAGACAATATTGAAACTTTTAGAGACGTATGAAGTAAAGTTGAATTGTACTAAATCGTCTAAAATATGAACCTTTAAAATCTTCTAGAGTATGTTATTAGTTGAGTCCTATAACCAACCCCAACTAACAGACGTTCTAATACATTCTTCAATTCCATCGTATGTGTCTTGCTTAGATGCGTCTTGCTTAAATGCGTCTCCATCGTCTGTGTCTTGCTTAGATGCATCTACTCCATTTGATCCGTTTGAGACGATCCGTCTGATCCGCATGAGATGATCCGTCTGAGACTTGATCAGTCTAAGACGATCCATCTAAGACTATGCATCTCAGACTTAATTGCTTCATCTGATCCATCTCAGACTTAAGCAATTCGTTTGATCCATCTGAGACACTTCATCTTGTTCAGCTTTTACTAATGAATTGTAATGAATTGTGCCACATATATTTATCTGCGCACTTAACAAATTCATCAAAATAGTTCACACACTTCTATTGTTATTATTATTTGACTTTCATCAAAATCAATAGAAGAAGTGAAGTCTCTTCACTTAACAGACCCAATTCACGTTTCTTTATATACTTGAAAGACTAAGTTACTTTTTGACTTAGTCTTTTCTTCGAAACTATCTTCTGCAAACTTTTTCCTTCATGGACTTTGATTCACCGAGATCTTCCCCAGAGTTATATCTTGCTTTCATCTACTTTTTGCTACTCCAACTTTGTCATCTCTTCCTTTTTTCTCAAGAAAAACCTAACCTAAACCACCTTTAAAATGACATACGTAGGTACATGAGAGTTAGGGTTTCTTTGAGTTTTTGAAGATTTTGGAGTTTTATCAAGTGAATATCTTGTGAATCATTTACAGTTGTTATTTTATAAAACAAAAATGGTGATTTATTGTCCTATCATGAATAAGAAAAAAAAAAGACATTTTTCTTGTTCACTGTGAATAAAAGATGAAAATGTGGATCTGTGAATTTTTGGTCTGAACACTTGAGAGAAATTGCAAACTGAACAGTCTTGTTTTTTTTGCCATAACTTTGTCGTTCGACCTCTAAATAAAGTGGTTCTTGAACCAATAGATTCCTAACACCTTTTTCAAATGTTGGTTCCCGTTACCGGGACCCAGCCTCTTAACAAACATACCTTCATACCTGAGCGTGGTACCCCGAAATCCTTTCTCAAACATGCTGGGCCCCATTGCGGTTGAATCGCAAAACGTGTGCGTACTATGGCTCGTTGTGTGAACGTGGGCATAATCCAATACATTAAAGCTTAAAGTCTCATATTACACTTTAATCACAGCTTATCCGCATCCATACACATACTCATAATTCTATTTAGCATCATCCGCACATAAACCATAACTCAAAAATAAGCATTCTTTACAAGCTGACATAGCTTTTCAGCCCAAAAATGTCAATGCCTCAAAATCTCACGATACATCAAGCACTTGAGCTACTTATACTGACAATCTACAAATCCTTGCTTAAATTTCAAAATATACCAAAATCCGAATTAAAATCTTGACTCTCCTTCATTTCCGTCTTCACTCATTACCTGGACATGGGGAGGAAAATGGGGGGTGAGCTTAAAGCTCGTGGGTAACAGGTTTATAACC
>JAOTBA010000204.1:31171097-31181555 GCA_025629845.1 Erythroxylum squamatum | reverse complement strand
TGGGTTTTTGACCCTCATGGAGGTAGAATTTGTTCTTAGGGTCTTCATGAAAGTTGTAGGTTATGTTTTTATCTTTCCATTGATATAAAGTATGAAATTTTTGGACAATGGAGTAGAGACTTATGATGTTTAGAAGTTCTGTTATTGTTTAGGATGACGTTTATCTGACAGATACTTTGAGGTAGTTTTTGACTCCTTTAGAGGCAGATTTGATTTTTAAGTCCTTCAGGGAAGTTGTAGAGCTTTCTTTTACCTTTCCATTGATACTAAGTTTGTACAATTTGAAGTTCTAAGTAAGAAGTTATGAATTGTGGAAGTTAGAATGTCGGAAGAAGAAAGACAGAGTTTCCCAGTCGATCACTGTAGTCGACTTAGTCGACTAATAGCCTTCGACTAGTCGACTAATTGTCATATTTTTCTTACTTGCATTAGTCGACTAATAGTTTTTGACTAGTCGACTATTGTCATGTTTTCCCTGACCCGACCTCTTTCCACTCTTTTGCTTATAACTTTTCCGTCCGACCTCCAATTGACCTGATTTTTGAAGCATTGGATTCCTAAGACTTTCCTCTACCTCTCCACAAAAATCTATAGCTTTTGGGATAAGATGAATTGGATCAAAGTGAGAGGATCGGTTGAAAAAGTCTGAACATACTTCAGTAATTTGGTGATATCTCGATCTGTAGAGATCCAAATGAGGTGATTCTTGGTTCTGAACAAACTAGAGGCATGGAACTACAACTTATCTGAAAGAATCAATTTTCAATTTAGGGCCCAAGACCTTTAAATTTTCAAATCTATTCGGGAGTAAGTGATTTTGGGTACTTTTGGTTGAGGTTTGGCTTGGTGGGGAACACCTCCCTCGTGGGATGCGCGTCCAGATGTCATGTAGGATGTCGGGCACGTGACTCGCCGGGGTGGGGTTTCAACAGCATTACTTCCATTTGTTTGATTACTCATATAAGAATTTCGAGGACGAAATTCTTTAGGGGAGAATTGTTGAACCCCGACTTTTTTTTTGAAGTTAGAACTATTAAATGAAAATTGTTGGCGATTATTCATGTGTAAAGAAAAGAAGAATACTTTAATTAAAAATTAAGTAGAAAAGATGGTTTGGGTACAAGATGGATTATATGTGAGAGGCTGGAAGTTTAAAAAAAATGGAAAAAAAATAGTTGAAACAAGTGCACTAAGTATGTTTTAGTGTTTTAGCCATAACTTTTTCTCTAGTTATCCAAATGAGGTGATTTTTTATTTGGAGTAAACTAGAGAGATAGGGCTACGAATTTGCAGATGAAATTGAGTTTTAATTCAATCTCGAAGAATATCAATTTTTGGATGGAACTTGAGCATAGAATATTGTTTCAGTATAAGAACAGTTCGAAAATTTTTGGGGTATAACTTTCAAACTATTGAACCAAATTGAATGATTTTAATGTCATTAGAAAATTAAGATAATGAGGAACATTTTTGTAGAAGGAAGTATTATCAAATTCCTTCAATTTTTTCATGATAATTAGTTAAGGAGTTAGAAGTATAAGATGTTAGTTTTAATAGACATAAGGGGTAAAATTGGAAAGGCCAAGTAAGTGAGGGACAAAATGGGAAAAAGACAAAATAAATGGTCTTGAATTAGAAGAAGAGAGGAGAGTGTCATGAGAATAAGAAAGAAGCAAAAGAAAGCAACTTGAAATAGAGAAAAGAAGGAGAAAACGTGGGAAGAAGAAGAAGGAGGAAGATTTGTCAAGGTAAGTTCATCTTTTCCTCTTGCTTTATTAAAGAAATGGGTTGTGTTGAGAGTAAAGGGATTAGAGAGATAATGGTTGTTGTGTTGGAAGAAGATGGTTTAAGTGAACCCATTTGATTTTAGGATTTCTAAACTAGGTTTTGGGTTTTCCAACCTAAATGGACTATAGGTAGGTTAGGTTTGAGCTTGATTTGTGTTAATTTCATTTGTTGTGATTATGGAAGTTTTAGGAGTTCCATTGGATTTTGGATTGAATGAGAATTTTGGTTATGTTAGGAAATCAAGAAAAACCTTACTCAAGAGCAAGAGGAAAGGCAATATTGATCTTGGATTTTCAGCAAAATTAGGTGGGTAAAATATTTATGGTTATTGTGTAAATGGGCAATGTGCCAATGTGAGTGTGCATATGCTTAAATTGCTAAATTGTGAATTGTGATGATGTGGAAAATGCATTGTGATGTGTTTTATGTTATGCATTGAAAGATTTATGACATTTTGATATAATTGAATTGTGATCATGATCATGTTATGCCTTGAAAACGTCATGGCATTTTGTACAAATGAAAAGAAGAAAAAGCACGATGAGCATGAAAAGTATGAACATGTGGAAATGAGTTAAGCATTGAAATTTGATTGTATTTAGGCGAGGGAGGAACCGTTTCGTTCGTTACGTGCACGTTGACAAGAGCCTTCTCCTGGCTGCCTGCTTGTGGCATATGAGATCCGAAAAGTGAACTCGTTTCGTTCACGGTGTAAATTTTGGTTTCTCCGTTTTGTTCCATGGAACCCTCGAGTTAATTGTTTGTGCATTGCATTCCTTGAATTGTCAAGTATGGTGTATACTTGAGTGCTATGCTTTGATGATGAAGTACCTCTAATATGTTTTAGGTGCTGATGTATTGGATTATGAGATGTGAATTGGAATTGTGAATGCTGAAATTACAATGCTAGATTAAGATAAGACGTGTATGCCTATATGAATATTCACAAATATGTTTGATTGTGAGGCTCGTTGCCAATAGCTATAAATATATTAGCCACTGAGCTGTGTAGCTCAACCCATCATTTTTCTCTCCTCAGGTGCAGAACGAGAAGATTAGTGATCCTTGCAAGGCATTCGGAAACTCCAAGATAGCAAGAGATCTTTTATACTAAGTTAGTGACAAATTTGGATAGCTTTATAGGCATATCAAACATGAGCATCCTTTTGTATTTTGTATTAAGTTTAATGTGTAAGTAAAGCTTGTTCCAACATTTACTTTGTTCAGAAATGAGAATGGGAAATTGGGAAGTTCCTTTTGAGTATGATTATGTTATTTTATAGGTTGAGGATGATGGTTGTGGAAGTGGAATGTGTATGTGCATATTTTTCATCGTTGAGATTACAAATTGTTGTTTGTTTTAGAATAGCATGTTAGAGATTGGAAAGGTACCATGGGATGAATCATTTGAGGTGAGATTCAAGAGTTTAATGAAAAGTACTTAGTAGTTGAATTGATATGAAGAGATATTGCATTTTGCAAGCTTTCATAGGTGTAGAAATTATGTCCTGAACTCAAAGGAAAAACTATACCGATCTAGGTAGAATTATCCAAAGTTATCTTCACAAAAGTTGTAGCTTATCTTTCTAGCCTTCCAACGATATAAAGTATGAAATTTTTGGATATCAGAGCTGGAAGTTATGATCATTTGAAGTTTGTGATGCTATATAGGATGGACATTCGGTACAGCTATATTGATTGGAAATTTTAACCCTTTTGGAGCCAAAATATCTTTTTGGAGTCTTCATAGAAGTTGTAGGTCTAGAAGTCTTCTTCGAAACAGTCTTTTAATGACCTTAATCTGATATTCCTAGTGAAATTTATGCCCCTTTTACCATTACAGGTCGGAAGAAGAAAAACAGGAGGGGAGAAGGCGCGATTGCGATTCTGCTGACTTGCGCGAAAGTCGTGTGCAGGTCGCGATCGTGCGACCCACCGGTCTCCCCCTACCCTAAACATATTCCACTCTTTTAGCCATAACTTTGTCGTCCGACCTCCAAATAACCTGATTTTTGAAGCAATAGTTTCCTAACACGTTTCTCTATCTTTTTATAAAACTTTATAGCTTTTGGTATTGATTTGAAAAAGATTGATTGAATCAAAATAAGGTATAAATTGGAAGAGTATGAATTGGATATTTTACTGAACATGCTTCAGTATTTTTGTGATATCTTGATCTGTAGAGCTTTAAATCAGATGATTCTTATTTCTAAATGAACTAGAGACACAGAACTACAAATGTTTTGAAGAAGTCAAATTGTAATTTCAGTTTGAAGTTTCCCAAAATCTATCCTGAAGGTGAAGAAACGAGTTTGCTCAAGTTCTTCTTCCTCTTGTTGTTATATTCTTATTTCCTCACCATCATCAGATTGTCACCATTACTATCACTAGACTACGTCTCTCCTCTTTGCTAGTGCTCGCCCATCACTTCATCATCTCTTCATCCCTTTAATATATATACTCCATTATCCTCTTCTGCCTTTACAGTATACATCGTGCTTATTGCTTAAAATATAACTCCAAGGGCAACATAAAAATACTCATATTAGTTGTCTGAGAGAGGTATTTAACCATTATTACTTCCCTGCAGGTGTTTTTGTTTTTTGTTTTTGGACAATTCTTGCTCCAAACTAGTTAACTGTACCTATTTGTAGAAAGGAAAAATGTTGGAGCTTCTTATTTAATTTTACAACAATGCAGAAGCAAAACATTTCTCTCTTAGTCTCCTTATTTTTAGTATTTATGCTTGAAGGCTAAAACGCTGAAACTAAGAAAAACTTAATTTTGTATTTGATTTATTATTTTCATTATACAATATTTACATTATAGTTAAAATTGGATAAGTAAAGATAGAGGGTTGATGTGGAGAAGTCCTCTACATGTTACAAAATATTTTTTAGATTTATCTTTTTGTAAAACAATTAAATTTGTGATAATTTAAAAATCTTCACCATTTAACAATAATTCAATTTTAATTATATATGCATCGAATTTCAATGATTTAACTAGTTATTCAGCCGATTAAGTTTATAATCAAATCAATTGTTCTTTTAAAGTTTAATATGATATATAGGTCACTAACCACAAATTTTATAACTAGTTTTCCATACAAATAATCAAGCCTTATAATAACATCCAATTTTATAAAAGAATTTCCATCACTCTATAAAAAAAGAGGACTAGTATCCTTTTCTGCAAATCTTCATATATCTATTAATCATTCAATTCAAGAAAGTTCTAAAGATAGTAAAACTAGATTAACAACTTAGTAACCTTGAAAAGCTTTAGAATTACTTTTACACCTTATTAGAATATGATCAGCATTGTTTCAAGAAGAGGATTAGAAGAATAAATGAGTGTTGGTATTTTTTCCTAGGTTATATACAACAATTCTAATCATATTTTAAAGATCTTGGTTGAGACTTTCTTAGAGGTGGAAAGATATAAGGAGTATGGGAAAGGCAAGCTAAAATGTTGCATTCATCTATTATGTGCCTTAATTCTAAGCCATATGGTTTAGGAATACATGATCTTTGATGTTTGTTCTATCTATCTTAGTCCTTTATATTCATGTCATTAATTCTAAGTTTGAAGTTGAAGTTATTAACATGAAGGTCAAATACTTGAACTAGGAATTGATGTCTTCATAGCATTTTGCTAGATTTTCTATCACATTAGCTTTATTAATTTTATTTTTTAAGTATTTGTATATTATCAATATTATCATAATTGAATTTTAACATTTTATAGCTAATTAATGATGTTATATGTGAAAACTTTAGTTTTATATGAAACTATTGATTTAATTGCACATAAATGTTTATTTATTTTTACAAATAAATGGAGAAAAGTTCAGGTAATCATGATAATTCAACCTCTTCAAAAAGATTCAATGATCTAGCTTAGGCTCATGTTAGATTGGTTCTTAGAATAAAGAATCATACCATTTGTTTGTATTGTAACAAGTATTTGAAAGGTATGGGAATCAACAAAATAAAGAAGCATTTAGTTGGGATCAAAAGTGGTGTTAACCTTGTAAGAAAGCTAGTCATGGCGTGAGGAGAGTTTTACTTGAATAGTATCAACATAAGAAAGAAAGAAGGCAAATACTAAATTATAAAATTGGTAGCGAAAGTCCTTTTGTGATGGTCAGGATGATATTGTAAATGTTGAAGGTGGTTTTTCTACCCAACAAGAAGGGATTATTGTACCTAATGTGAGGAAGAGAGAAAACAAGTGTTAACTTTTTTGTATCACAAACTCCTGGTGCTCAACTTTAATTTGTAGTGCCTTACAATCTAAAGAAGCAACTCTTAATATAGACATGACAATGACTAGATAGTGGTAGGGACCAAATCCTCTGTCCCATTTTTTGTGTACCAATCCTGTCCCATTTGATCTTAACCATTCATTTATGTAGGTCCCACAAAAATGAATGATTGAGATCAAATAGGACAGGGTTGGTACACAAAAAATGGGACAGAGGATCTGAGGGCATGGTGGTATGATACAGGTGTATCATTCAATACTACTCGGTCTTATTATTACTAGCTTATGGTGGATGTTATTTCCTTTAACGGTCCAAGATGTAAAGCTCCTTCAATTAATAACTATAGAGATAATCTTTTGACTAGCTCTATTTTTATAATAAAAAGTTATTTGAAAGAAAGAAGAATGACTTGAACAACTTATAAGTTTTCAATGATGTGTGAAGACTGGACAAATAGAAGACATGAGCTTATTATCAATTTCTTAGTTTATTATGCTAAAAGAACAATGTTATTAAATTCCATTGATGCATTTAGCCTTGTTAGAAATACTGATATGTTATTTCAGTTACTTGCTAAATTTGTGAATGTAGTTGGATATAAAAATAGTGTAGTTTATCATTGACAATGATTCTACTTATAAAGTTGTGAATGAAAAATAGTTGAAAAGCAATTATAATTCTTTTTATCAAACTCCTTGTTCTTTATATTGCATTGTCCTGGATACTCTTTTATCATTGATAGAATTGTGCAAAAAGTAAGAAAAGTGACAAGGTTATTTAAAATTAATGATTTAAAAAACCCAATAGGTTCAATCGTAAAAATCTTAAATCATTTGACTTTTTTGTTTAGTTTTTAAATTTTTTGTTTGATTTATTTTAATAACTCTTGTTGTTAAAAATGATTAATTTATTAATTAATCAACTAATTTTTGTAAATTAATAAGTTCTTATAAACTAAAAAGAATTAGTTAATTTTCATTTAATAACCTCTTTTTTTAATTAAACTTCAAATTCTTCGATAAGTAAGGACAATCTCTTTCAATTATATTTCAAATTCTTAAATTTTATTCAATTTAGTCGGTTTTATGATGATTTAATACCGGTTGAACCTTTTAGACC
This sequence comes from Erythroxylum squamatum, assembly GCA_025629845.1. Taxonomy (NCBI): domain Eukaryota; kingdom Viridiplantae; phylum Streptophyta; class Magnoliopsida; order Malpighiales; family Erythroxylaceae; genus Erythroxylum; species Erythroxylum squamatum. The sequence goes on along the minus strand of JAOTBA010000204.1, from coordinate 31,174,378 downwards.
TTAAACCTCTTGTTTTACATGTTTAACTTCCGATCTAGTTTTTAAAATATTGTTTATAATCATGCATGAGTCCTGAATTTGATGAAAAAGATTTTCACCGATGGTACAAATTAGTATCATCCTGATGGCAAAATTTGCTACTAATTTCTTTTCACTTTAGTGTCTTGTTCTAATAAAGAATGAGCTGAGACAAATGATCTCAATATATTGGATCTAATGCTAGAATGAAAGTTTTTAAAATTATACTTGAAGATTATGAATGTTGGTCCCAATGTTAATTTGTCAACCAAGTTTATGACCCTTTAGTGAGAGTTCTTTGTCTAGTTGATAATGATGATAATGCAATAATGAGTTATTTTTATGATGTCATAAAGAAGATGAAGGAAGCAATCAAAGTCAATTCAAAAAATGAGTCTTCTTTGTATATATCTTATCTTGTAGTTATTAACGAAAGATGATAACGACAACTTTTCTGTTTGTTGTTTGCTATTGGCATGTTTTTGAAACCTAGTGTCCATTGTAGTCTAAGTTCTACAAAGAAAGATGAAGTTAATAGGGGAATACTATTAACTATCACAACAATTGTTACAAATGAGAAGATGAAGATCTCCTTATCTCATGAATAGAGGCATATAAAGAAGCGTGTAGTGATTTTGAGATGCCCATTGGAATTTATCAAAGAGACAAACTTAATTCAGGTATATTTTTCTTCAATTTTGTTACCTATTGAAAATTAATTATCACTTTATTTTATTTATAAGGTTAATTTTATTATCTTACAATTGCTCAGTATGACCCATTTGAAAGGTATGTTGTAGAATTGTAAAGGTTTGTAGTTCGAATTCTAAGTCAATATGTAACTACAGCTTAATGTGAAAGGAATTAGTGCATATTTAAATTCTTCTGTCCCAAGAAAAGAAATAGGTTAGAACTCAAAGGATTGAACAATTTGGTCTTTATTAGATGCAATTTAAAGCTTCAGAAAAGGCATGTTATTATCATTATTAAGTTTAATATAATTTCTTGTAATTTATTAATAATTTAATTTTATTTGTTTACTAGGAATCTTAAGAATAAGTAGTTAAGATCCAACTTGACTTGAGCATATCAATCTTTTAACAGATTGAGTTTATGAGAAACAAGTTTGATAGATAATAATGACTTAGAAGATAATCTTAAATAAAAAAATATTGACATGTCATTTGGTATAATGAATTTAAATGATAGTGATGATGAGACTTCCTTAAATGATGAGGATTTTGTACTAAATAAAAATTAAGGTCAATATGATTTGAGAGGATATTTCATTAAATGAAGTTATGAATTTGTATTTCTTCTATTTTCTTTTAATTTCACTTGTATTTGATGTATATGTTAAATTTTATACATGTAATATAAATATAAAACCTTTAATTATAATTATTTTTCTTTCAGCTTTTATTTCTACTTGGTTATGTTCTTCAACACGAAATACTTTTTTAACGCTGATGATGTACTCGTAAACCTATATTATTCTTACTACATAGTATTTTGATGTAATTATTCTCTATTATATGATGTAATTGTAACATTTTAAGTACTGTTGTATTATTCTTAGTTTTATATATGTATGATAATTAAATAGTATTTTCTTATATTAATTGTGTTTATTGTTTATATGTTAAATAAATGAAAAATAATATTAATAAAAATAAAGAGATAGTTGTTATTTCAAATTTATATTATTATAATTTTTATGACATATTTGATGTAAAACTAAAAATTATCTATCACAAAATATTGAGTGACTACATAATTTTATTAAATTTAAGGAATATCTTGTAATTTTAAAAAATACTCAAAATGCTATTTAATATCGACCGGTATTAGTATTGTACAATACCAAAATCAAATCTGATATCGTGTGTATCAATTCAAGTTATTTTGCTAAGAAAAATACTTGAAAATTTGGGGGGTTAGAAACAAATTGCTGCTATATATTTGAAAGTTGATAAAAAATCGAGTGCAACGTGGAATAACGAATCATATAAAAGTGAATTATAGAAGCTGGAAAAGAGAAGAAAGATAAAAACTTCCTCATTACATGACATGTTACAGAAGTGGCTAAGCTTGCGTATATTTTAACAAAGCCACTGCCAAATATCAAATTTAAATTCTTAAGAAATTTATTTGGAATACCGAAGAAAGTCTAGGAAAAATGTTGAAGTTTATGAGACTTTTTCTTAAAGCATTGATGAGTCTTAACTTTTCCTTAAAACCAAAGAATTACTTTTTCTGCCTCAAGCCTAAGTTTTTGTCTTAAAAATTTAAGAGTCTCTTAAGTTTTTATATTATTTGAAAAATATTTTAAATACTACTATACAAATATAGTTTTGTACAAGAAGAAAAATATATAAAAGGATAGGGAAGAGAATTTTTATCTAATAAAAATTATTTTACTTCATCTAGTATAAGAAATTTTTTTATAAAAAAAAATTATCATCCAATTTCATTTTTTTCACTCTTAATTTTCATGATTGCATACAACCTTCCATTGTCCTTTGTGCTTGCCATGTTTGTACTTAGCCACCACAGCCGGATGGAATATAAATAATCTACTATCTATATATTCAGAGATTTCATGCAAAGCCAATTTCACTTGGAGGTGAGGTTAAAGGGTTTTTGTTTTCTTCTTCTAGTCTTCTCTACCGTGGGATTACCTCTTTAGTGTACCATATCCCCAGGAAGGCGTCATCTTCCAGCCAGCCACATGCCTATTGTTCCAAATTGCATGGATGAATTTGTTAGCAAGAAACAAAAACCAAATATTTGATCAGAAGGTCACAAGTGAGGTTAACTTGTAGTCAAGAGATTATGTGTGCAGCTTAACCTATTTCAAGTCTGTTCTATTAATTTTTAACCATACATTTGCGTGAGCCTCACATAAATATACGAAAGAAATCGATAGAAAAGGTTTATGAGAACAGAGATTGTTACCTAACTTGTAGCGTTTGTCGTCGAGCAGCTGAAATGGTCAACACGACACCAACACGAATTTGCTATGATGGAGGACGATTAAGACTTTGTACGACTGGAGAGCTTTTAGAAATGACAGTTGAAAACGTTGGACATGTAGAGGTTGAGGTCCTACTGTAACTCCAAAAACTTGGGAAATCTCCTCTTGAAAAAATACTCCACGATTGGGCTGGAGGAAAAGTTGACATTTTTACGCATCCTTCTGATACAGAAGACCGGAACTATATTTGTGTCTCGACAAGGAGTTAAAGAATTCCATTTGCCTA
>JAOTBA010000204.1:31154145-31167021 GCA_025629845.1 Erythroxylum squamatum | reverse complement strand
AAATATTTTATTTTTATTTATTCTTATAAAATTTTCATCTTATTTATTATATTCCGGTTTGATAGCGGTTCATTACCGGTTGAACCTCTAAACCTTAAATCTTTCCTTCGACCGGTTCAATGTCCGGTCCGATTTTTAAAACATTGGATATATTCTTCTCTTTCTTCACTTTCTTAGATAAGGTCTCTCAATGTTAACTTTGTTGCAAGGATATGCTCCAAGTAGATTTTTTGGTCCAACGAGAACAATAATATATCCTCTCAAATATATTTAATGTCTGCAATAACTTCTTCCCTTAAACCAAAATCAAATTAGATCAATCCAAGAGTTTAATGCAAAAATAATCGTGGAATCCACTTTCATAAATCAATATTCTTTTTGTATAATTAATAAAAGAAAGGCATGTTTACAAAAGAAAAACAATCTTAGGATGCACATGTTAATTATTAAAATAAGAAATACATTACCCGTTATATATATATTACACATCACCCACCACTCGTCGTCCTTAGACAGCTCTACTGTTTCATCGATATCTCTGCCTGTCTGTCTGTCTGTCTGTCTCTCTCTCTCTCTCGTGTATTCCGTACATGACTTTCAAGTTCTGAGCTTTCATTAATGATATGAATCGCCTGTTTGTATTCTCTCTCTCTACGCCTATAAACATTTTCGTCTTTGTATTTGTGTTTACTGTCAGTCTTGCCCACCTGGCCAGTTATACCGTCCCCACGTTGTTTACTTTCATCTGTCTGTACAGATGTATTCTGTATCTGGCATGTATGTATTCATGCGTCTTCTAGAACCCCCTTCAGTTTTTCCTTTATAAGCATTTTTCAGACCCACGTTTCTTTTTTTAGCTCCTTTTTGGTGGGAAAATTATAGAGGTTTTTGGCTGAAGGTCTTGGGAAATGGAGGTTGATGAGCTCTGTTTGTTGAGCTCTTGCTTTTTTTTCCTGATTTTTGAGGAATACCCAGAAGGAAAAAAGAGATTCTTTTTTTGTTTTACTTGAAGATATTTAGTTTGAGATTATTGAAGTAAAAGAGAGGTAATCCAATGGCAGCGCATTACACTTGTTGCAGTTCCGATTTCTTTATACACATTGTGGTGATAGTGTTTCTAGTGCTGTTTGCTGGTTTGATGTCTGGACTCACTCTAGGGCTCATGTCCATGAGTTTGGTCGATCTTGAAGTTCTAGTCAAGTCTGGGACCCCAAAGGATCGTCAATACGCTGGTATCTTTTACTCTTTAGCCCTAACTTCGATGATTCTTTTTGTTTTGTCATTTGTGGGGTTATTTTCGATCAGTTAAGAAGTTCCTGTGTTTGGATGTTGAGAAATTGTGGGAAGGTGAAGTTTTGGGACGTAGGGTGATGGAGAATCTAATGTTTGGAACCAAATAAAGCGAAAATTGTTCATTTGAGCATCTTTTGCGTATATGCTTGTCATGTTCAGGGCGTTCATGACGATTTATAGGCCGGTAAAGTTAAAAAGCTCCTATTTTGCTTCTTTTACTCTTTACGAGAGTCCCGACGCAAAATAAGAATCTTTCTGTTGCTTTTTACAAGGTCAAGACCTTTTTGTTATAATGGACTGGACAAGAGTCTTTCCCACCCTTACCTATCCGGCCTGATCATGTTGATATGTGCTTCCTTGTTTGTCGACCTTTTGTCATTGTGTGGTTGGTTAGTACTTTAGACTTTCGTTTAGTTTATTTTTTTTTTATAATTTATACTAAGATTTTTTGCTAATATTAATGTTCTTTTATATTTCGTTTCTTTTGCATGGTTTCTTTGTTGATTTTAGTGTTTCTTCACTTTTTATTATCTTTAAGATTTGATCTCTTCGCAGTTTGTAGTCTTCCTTTGGCCACAACGGTATATCAATAATTAACTTGTAATTTGATTGATCCAAGGAAAAATAAAAAGTGAGTGATTCCTCTTTATCCAAGCATGATGAGGCCGGACATCCATTTGAAGTAGAATTAAGTTTCTGTGTGCCTTATTCACTGTTGTCCTTTTACGTGCTAAGGCCTGCGTAGACGTCCATTTGAAGTAGAATTAAGTTTCTGTGTCTTTTTCACTGTTGTCTCGTTACGTGCTAAGGCCTTGCCACTCGATCTTACTTTTATCCAAGTTTAGCAGTCATCCCTCAACTCCTATAGGAATATTGGCACGAAATATTTGCAGTTCCCTCAGAACAGGATGCTATTATGTTACGTAGTTTTTCTGCTACTGGTGCTTCCAAAAAGTACTAGTTCATTCCTTCTAAATTAATTAAATTGATCATAAATGATTCGATTTTAAATTATGCTACATTTTGACTATGGGATCCGTTCTAAACTACGTATAAGATGTTATCATTGCAAACTTATATTGTATACCTATAAACTTTGCTGGATAAATTATGAGCCCATTGTGACTGCAGCAAAGATTTTGCCGGTTGTCAAAAATCAGCACTTGTTACTCTGCACACTGCTTATATCCAACGCTGCTGCCATGGAGGTAAATAAGTTATGGTGGATTTTATAAGCTTTCTAATCGTCTCTGCGAAAGTACTAAATTCAGGATGTCTTCTACTTGTCAGGCACTTCCAATCTTTCTTGATGCTTTGATTGTTGCTTATGGTGCTATTCTAATATCTGTTACACTAATCCTTCTATTTGGTGAGGTAAGGAGTCAAACCTTGGCATTTGAGCTTTTGAAGTCACGGATGGACACTAAGTGAATCAATTGAAATGGTCACCTTGATTTTAACCTTTTCTGTAGATGCTGTTTGCATTTGTGTTATTAATATTTTTTCCTTGTTAAAGGAACTGTCTCTGGATCCATTTGCCATGGGACAAGAGTTCTTCTGTAGTTTACATATCATATGAAATAGTAGGCTACATCATTAACGAAACCATGGTTTTAAAAAGTTAGAATTCTATAACATGAACCTTTCAATAATCCCAATTATCTTTACTGCTATTGAGGGTATTGGAGCCAACATGATACATATGAGTTATTAATTACTCTTTGCTTTGGTTGTGCAGATTATACCACAGTCTGTTTGTTCTAGGTATGGCTTGGCAATTGGTGCAACGGTGGCCCCTTTTGTCCGTGTACTTGTTTGGATCTGCTTTCCTGTTGCATATCCAATAAGCAAGGTGTTATACTTTGGTTAAATGGAACTTTTCCAGTACTCATTCTTATTGAGATGATTGTAAATGAACCATCTTTTCCCAGCTTTTAAATTTTCTGCTGGGTCCTGGACATGTAGCACTCTTTCGCAGAGCTGAATTGAAGACACTTGTAGATTTTCATGGTAATGAGGTGTGTTTGTTATCCATTCAAATTTCATCATAACAGAAGCTCTTACTCAATACCCATTTATGTCTAGTTGTTTGCATTTCGTCTACCGGTGAATATGCAGCCTTCATTTCAATTCATTTGTTGATTCTGCAATTCTTTTTGAATCTTATCTTATGTGATTCTGTTCATGCGATTTTCATTTTCTTGCTCCTTTTCATAATCCTTTTTTGTCAGCTTTATGACGTTGTTGTGATCTTTACAAGGCTGGAAAAGGTGGAGAACTAACCCATGATGAGACAACAATCATTGGTGGAGCACTCGAGCTTTCTGATAAAACAGCTGGTGATGCTATGACTCCCATGTCAGAGACTTTTGCTATTGATATAAATGACAAGCTTGATAGGTGAGAATTTGAGCTTGCAAAAGTACAAGTTACAAAAGTTGTTTACTCACTTTCATGTGTTATTCATTGGAAAGTGGTTCTCTTATGTGCAGGGATTTGATGAATTTGATACTGGAGAAAGGGCATAGCAGATTGCCTGTGTATTATGAGCAATCAACTAACATTATTGGAGTTAGTTATCCTTGTAAGTTACTGTGATGTATGTAAAAAAAGAAAGTAGAGAATTTATTGTCTACTATTTAGCTTATTTTGCAGCTTTAACCATTTTGTCTTTCGTACGACCTCATTTGTTTATGGTGGAAGAATATTACTTTATATTTTCTGATTGATGTATGTCTATATGTGATATTTAGGTCAAGAATCTGTTGACCATTCACCCAGATGACGAAGTACCTGTAAAGAATGTTACTATACGAAGGATACCCAGGTATTCGCTGCTGGTGTTCTCTTGTACTGAATTTTAAGTTGTTTGTGCAAGCAATGAATGAAGAATGAAGATGATTCATCTTAAGTGCTACTGATGCGGCTGTGTTCTGCTGTAGGGTTCAAGAAAGTTTACCGCTATATGATATATTAAATGAGTTTCAGAAAGGTCACAGTCACATGGCTGTTGTTGTAAGACAGAGCAGCAAGGCAGATAAGCAGAGTACTAGCAGCACCCCATCCAGTAAGTGCCAACGTCATACTCTTATCTGTCTGTTTAATTTCCCAGTAAGTTTTTCTGTTTGATTCCTGAACCACTGAAATGAAAGTGGAATTGTAATTATAATTCTTGGGAATGTATGAAATATCAGTAAAAGTGGAATTGTTCAAAATTGCAAATTCTTCATTCTGACCCTAAGGTCTGAAATTCTGTCAAAAATAATGTCTGGATCCAATGGAATTGAAATTTCTTTTTCCTGATTCTGAGAAAGAATAATTGTGTGAATTCCCTGGATTTAGCTAAGGAATTGGGCAGTTCCTTGTGACAAGCAAATGGGGCTCTCAAATGTCTCGAGTGAATTCTCCAATCTGTTAATCATCTCTTTTGTTTCTGACTACGTTCCCAAATAGATCCTGTTAAAGAAGTAAAGCTTGACATAGATGGTCGAAAGCCCTTTGAAAAGGCTACCAAAGAAAAGAGTTTAAAAAGCAAAAGATCATTTCAGAAGTGGAAGAGCTTTCCCAGCAGTGACAACAATTCGACCAGGAGCTCTAGTAGCAGGAAGTGGACAAAGGACTTGGACTCGGACATCCTGGACATAAATGACAATCCACTTCCAAAACTTCCTGAAGAAGAAGAAGTTGTAGGTATAATAACAATGGAAGATGTGATTGAAGAGCTCTTACAGGTACTTACTATTGCTTGTCCTGTTTGCTCCACCAACTTACTCCTTACATTCTAATCCTGCTTTTGCATTATGCAGGAGGAGATATTTGATGAGACGGATCATCATTTTGAGGAATCATAACATTGTTATTGCTAGTGAGTCTTAGGAGCCAAATACCCAAATATCTTGTACAACTCTAATTTACTATGTAATGGACAAACGAATTAGCCTCATTATATTTTATGCAGTGCGTGCACCAGCCAAGCTCGTGCCAAGAGTTGTATTTACACTCAAAAAGCCATGTTATGCAAATTCGGAAATCTGTTAATACACCAAGTTAAAGGAAAACGTTAGACAGAGGGACGGGAGAGAGATTTATTGCAAGATACGCGTATGTATCAGTTAATAGAGGAGTTTCCTGTTGCCTTCGCTTCGGCATTTGATCAACCCAAGTGCAGGTGATGCAAACGAAAGGGATTGCTGAGGCAGTTCCTTGAGAAATAAAATGTTTGAACAAAATAATTTGTAATTGATGTCATCTTATATAACATAAATAAAATAGTTCAGAATATTAGTATTGGTGAGGCCAATGTACTAGAAAGAGATTTACCAGATAAGCAGCCATCACAGTGGTAGTTTTCTATAGTTTAAACAGAGGAATGTTATAGTTTTGAAAGGAAAAGGAGCCAAAACATATTTCCAGAGTACGTAGTGAGTTGTTGATTTGAGTGCATCCATCCAAAAGCTAAAATCAACATATAAAAGGAAACAATATCGATTCATTGATATGGTGATATATTGTAAAAATGGAAGTACACTCATACTGATACTGAAATAATCAACCAGAATAATATCATTAAAGAACAATGAGATTTCTATTTTAGTAGATGTAGATTATGAATAGAGGAGGTTTCGTTAAAGGCATGGCAAGATGAAGTTATGATGGAAGAAGATTGAAATGTAATATGTAACGTTGTCTTAGTTATGTGTCTTGGATCTAACGTGAAAGGGCAAAAAAATGAAAAAATACGAAAAATACCTTATTTCGGTCTTCTTAACTTCAAACGAGCTTTCTGAAGCTGAAATGAGTGCGAATTTACCGCCGCCTTCATAAGAACTGCTCTCCGAGACGAAAGTAAGGTTTTTGTACAATTTTCTTAAAATATAAGCTCTTTTAACAAGTCAGAGAATTGTTACGCTTAGAATTGATATAATCAAAAGTTGACGACGACAAATAGACATTGTTAATCTATTTTGTCAATTTAGAAAGATATTAATATTGATGTACCCCTAACATCAGCACTAGAATGTTAAGCACTAATTTGTATACAAAGTAATTAATGAACATAAAATTAAAAACATTAAAATTTATTTTAAACGCTTTAATATATTAAAATTTACTATGTATTTTCATGCAAACTAAATGTTTACTTAAAATATCATTTTAATCATAGGTTTTAGAAGTCGCCAACCAACAAACCAATATTCTAAACCATATTGTCTTACACAGGCAAATAAACAAGAACATTTCGACAAATATTATGAAATCCGTTTACTTGGGCATGAAACAATCATCTTCAAACTTGTCTCGGACTTAACATTTCGCATTGTTTTTGGACTCTAGTAATCACCTCTATACATACAAGAGTTTGTTACATAATTTCAGTACAGTGTACCTGTATGAGTAAGAAAATGCAAGGAATATGCCTAGTATTTACGCCTCTTCTTTTCTTTTCTCTTGCTTTTCCTATCCTTAGAGTTTTCTTCAGATCTGTGCTTCTTAGAATTCTTCTTATCAGAGCTTGCCGAGCGAGCCTTCTTCAACTTCTTCCTTCTATTCTCATCAAGCTCCTCGTCAGATGATTCATGAGAATTTAACCCAGGAGGTTTTTCTGGACCATAGACAACTCTATTTTCCCTCACATCAAGGTCTGCATACATATTCTCCTCAGAATCCGGAAAAGAATGGAGATATGGTCCTGTTTCATCCATCCTTGAGCCCACAGCACCTCTGCCACGCTTAACCCTGTAAAACGTTCCAAACTCAGAACAGCCAATGTATTCATATTGAACTGAGTGCATGTGTGTAACAATGTCTGTACGCATGTGCACAGAAATGGGGTGAAGGGGGTAACAACCTTGAATGCAGAAATTCCTCAACATCTTCATCCCGCAAACCTGTATCTTCCATTGAGTTGCAGTTCTCGAATTCTCTTTCCTTTGCTGAAGATGAGGTGCTAGTGCCATCATATGCATATTGCCTTGAGCGTCTTGGGATTCTATCAACACCCATATTTTTACAATTGTCATTAGAATACTTTGATCTCCCATTAAGCTTGTTGTCCAGCTCAAGCTCTTTCTGTCGGATACGCCACATTTCATTCACTTCAACGGCTCGGTTTGCTGTCCACAATTCAAAAAATTGAAATCAAGCAAACAGGAAAACTTGCACAGACATCAGTGGCACAGCATAAGCTATTAGTACAACCAACAATAACTGACATGAAGCATATCTAAGATCGTGAGATCTCTTCTTGAAAAAATAAAATGAGGAGCTGCTAGAGTTATAATGTATGATATGCCACATTTAGGCCTACATGTTAGAAAAGAAACATGTGGGCCCAAACTCTGCACTGCATCAGTTTTTGATGCCGTACAGAGTTTGAAACAACATTCCTCACTTATTTGTGGTATGCTATATAATCAGGATCTACCATTTAGTTTTTGGTTGCTAATCCTCCACTCAAATTAGGCAAAGAGAAATAAATTATTTAGCTGGAGCACAATGACAATTAGAACTCTAAGGGTGCAAGGCGTTCCTATTGATCAAACATCTGCTGGTTTTGATCAAATTATGGCAAAAAACATTAGTCAAATCACTTCTGCTAAAGTAATTAGGAAGCAGACTACCTTGTTGAATCCCAAGAACAGTTGCACTCAGGAACCGTGAATTTGGACGGCCCCTCACCTTAGGTTGTTGAAGATAAGCTTGAACTCCTTCCCTCTCAGCTTTTTTCCGTAATTCTGCAGCTTCTTTCAGAAGAATTGCAGCTATTTTATTTTCTGTTTCTAAGTCCATCATGTAAAGCAAGCTGCAATAACCAAAAAAAAAAAACAATCTATAAGCACAAGATAAAAAGTATCTGAGACAATAACCTTTCCTTGTTGAAAGGACCATATAAATGAAAAGTGTGGATTCATAGATGCAATAACTCATAGGGGTAAATTGGTTCACATTGAAGTACTAATACTGAATGCTGTTTTCACTCAATTACATAAATGAACATGCACTACATAATCACAAGAAAACAAATAAGCTACGACTTAAAACCTGAAAAATCAAGGAGAAAAGCAACCTACAGGTCCTACAGTTATTTTTCAAGCAACAGAATGTAGAAACTTTGCAGTCAACCACGAAAAGGAAAACAACAAATAAATATTTTGGATATCATATGTCAATTCCAGTCTCAAAACTTAATTTAATTAAACTCCAGCCGTAAATATCATCAAATTCAAAAAACAAAAGACAGGAAAATAGGAACTGAAGACAACAAAGTTTCAAGCTTTTCTTATTTGGCACATAGTTTCAATCCCAAAAACACATTCTAAATTATCCCCACAACTCCGATCAACAGTTCAATCCCTTCCGCAACTCCCATCAATCCCTTAAAAAGAAACAAGTATACAAACAAAACTCCAGGGTGGATTAGCAGTAAACACGAATCTAACATAAACCAGATCGAATAAGTAAGAAAAAGAAACTACACAGAAGATCATATAAAAAAATTGAACTTTTAGTACTCAAATAAATGATTTGGCTTTTTAGAGAGAGACGCGGAGGTTTGCAGATGAGGTAACTTACAAGATCAATTAATAGAATCGAGCACAGGCCTGAAACGAATTCGATCGAATGATCTCAGAGCTTTGGTTTAGCCTCGTATGTCTTTGAGATTTTGGGAAAAACAAAACTTTGATTCTAGAAAGCAAGGGTTAAAGACACCTCACGTGGTTTCGCTTCGCCCAATAAAAGACGCTTCGCTTTTGTTTTTTATTTTCCCTTGCCATTTCCCATTCCTATTAGACTTCGGATTATTATTTAATTTCAAATTATTTTCTAGTATACATTGTCCGGTATGCTATTTCTGTATTTGTTTTTTTTTATATTTACAATTATTTCTACTCTACAAGTTTAATAATATTATTAAAGTTAGTTTAAACATCATTTTTTGATAATTAAAACATGAATTTCTATGTTTATCTCAAAGATTTTCATTAATTCAATACACATACATGTTAATTTTTTTAATCATATGATAGGTGATTAATTTTTTTAAATTATATGACAGGTAATTTTTAAAAGCTTAAAATGAATAATAATAATTTAGGAAAAGTATCTGGAATCTGTAGGTGACCATCTGTAACGGCCGATGTATGTCTTGGAAGATGCTCCATGCTGTGTGGGTACCCTTGTCCACAAATGTTCGGAGGGTCCTTTAGAAACCCCACGTTTCTAGTAATCGCAAAGGTTACAAAATGGTTTTTGTTATAGTTTACATCTAAACCAGATAATTTGATTAAATTACTTCAAGGTTTTAATTAGTACCAAAATAAGTTTGGGATGTGCCTTACTAAAAAGTAAAAGGTCATCTATAAAATATAAACTAATCAAGGAGACTTTCCTACATTTAGAATAAAATCTAAACTTTGGTTTTTTGGAAACATTTTAATTCATCAGTTAAGTCAAGGCCTCCATATATAATATGAATATGTATAGAGATAGGGGATCTTCTTGCTTGAGCCCTTTCATTTGAATAGCTCAAATGTCACTCCATTAACTATCACACTAAATAAGGTAGAATAGATGCAAGCTTTGATCCATTTTCTGAATTCTTCAAGGAATCCTATTATCTTTAATACATGTTACATAAAGTCTCAGTTTATACAATCAAATGATTTATTGGAATCCACCTTAACGAAGCAATTTTGCATAGATTTTTTCCTCGAGGACCCCTTAAGGAGTTTATATGCAATGGGGATATTATCACCAATTTGTCTTCCTTGCAAGAATGCTCCCTAATTATCACATAGGAATGAGCTGAGGGTTGATTTTAATCTGTTTGTCATAATCTTTTAGATCATTTTGTATAGAAAGTTTGAGCAAGCCAATGGTTTGAATTCTCCAAAATTGGAAGGGTTTGGGGGCTTAGGAGCTAGACAAAAAAAGGTCTTGTTTATCTCCTTTAGCAACACACTTTTAGCAAAAATATTCATGAACTACCTCTATTGTCATATTGTTGATATAAGGCCAAGCCTTTTAGCCATTCATTTAAAACAAAACTTTTTTAATCTCATAAGCTTTTAATGGTTTGATGAGATTCTTAGCTTTTGCATTACTAATTCTGCACTTCACAAAGGCTTAAGCTTTATGCATGTAGAAGTTGAGAATGAGTTTGATCATAAGTGAGTTTGAAGAAGTTAACAACCTTTTTCCATAATATCCTCTTGTTTAGTAATATCAACCCTTCATCCTATGTTGGAATAAGTAGATCTTGTTAGTAATTCCTTTTGGCAACAATAGTGTTGAAGAAGAATTCAGTACACTTGTCTCCTTCCTTCAGTTAATAAACCCTTGCCTTTTGTCTAAGAAGCAAATGATGATCATAAATTGTTTGCAAAATTTCCTTTACAACATGTTTTTCCTTAATGATAATATCATTATTACTAGGATTAGTGGAAAGACTCCATTGAATGCAATGAAGTTTTTCTTTAGCAACTGAAACTCTTTGTCTTATACTAAAGGATCTTTCAGTATTGAGCTTTTTTAATTCCTCTTTGAGGCACTTTAGCTTTTGCACACAAATATATTATTTAGTTAATTGTATTTCTGCTCCCAAACCTCTTGTAAAGCTCCATTAAGGCTAGTCTCATAAACTGATAAGTTATTATTTTTTTGCTAACTTTGGATATAAATCTTTTTAATGTGTTGAAATTTTTATTTAAAATTAATGAACTTGTTTCTTAATTGTTCTAAAATGATTTTCAACACATAGGAGATGAATTTGGATCAAAAAGATGTAAGAAAAGCAAAGATAATTTGAATTTCCAGCTAGCAAAAAAGTTTTTGACTAAACATGGGCACGTACAAAGGAAAAGTTTATCTGCAGAGTTTGATTTGAAAACAGATTCGATAGACTTAGTATTCTAAGTATGTTGGGAATCAAGTTGTTTTTCTTTATATGGGGATCTACTACCTGATTTTGTTAGAGAATTGTATTTGATAAAATAACAATAAGAGGGAAGACAAAAACCCTTCTAGACATCTTATCTTTCACGTTTGTTTTGGTTTTTTGGAGAGTTTGTCGGATTTTCTGGAAAAAGTTTAGAGATGGAGACCACATGTTCTGCTATTTTTCTGTTGAGTTTTACCTCTGTTATGATTAGCTAAATCCTTCTTCTTGGTTGAAAGAAACCAACGTTATCATTTATTATGTGTGAGATTTTCTTAATAACGTTTATTTCATTGATGAATATTAAGTGTTTTTCGTATTACTTTTCATGATTGAATGGATTGATCTATAGGGTGCGCAACTAGGAATTGATTTATTTAATTACAGCCAGATTAGTAAGATTTGACGTTCAATTTTGCTAATTCAAGTGGCAATTAGGATTACCATCTTTACATTATGGATTGGAAATTCTAAAAAAGATACTTATCTAGACTAAATATATATTGTGTGTGTATTATCTTGCTCACTGCTTCTCTTGGTCCTTAAAGCTATTAATTAATTAAACTTAAGATAGTATATAAGTTGTTGGTTAATAAGAGTGTTTAAAATAGATGTTTCTATTCACCTAATCCTAAGATACACAACCAAGTAAGTAGCTTCGAACATATTTTTTTTCTCATCTGAAGATACACAACCATGTAAGTAGTATACACGGTTGTGTCCCATGCCTGTGTAAGCTTTGAACCCATTATTTTTTTCTCATCTAAAGATACACAACCATGTAAGTAGTATACACGGTTGTATCCCATGCTTGTGTAAGTTCTTATAAACATGTAAAGTTGTAATTTTAAGGTATTTTGAGATACATGGTGATTACGAATTTACATATGATTGACCATGTATCCAGAAACTCTAATTTCGTAATATAACCCTGCGTTTGGTTCATGTCCGAAGGGGTGAGGACAGTGGACAAGGACACAAAAGTCCTGTCCTGAACCGTGTTTGGTTGCTGTCCGCATTAATTTCTGTCCCGTCCTCACTGGACAAAGACAGAAATAATTGTCCAACCCTAAACTATCGGATAGCCGTCCACTGTCCAACGGACAAGAATCATTTTGACAAAGCAGCCCCTGCTTTGTCCGAAACCCACAGATCTGCTCCCAGTGCGTTCATCTGCTCATCGCTCGCACCTCCTCGTCTAGCTACATCCCTGAAGCAGTCGTCCGACCTTCGTCTCTGTCGCACCTCCTTCCACCGTCAGCATCGTCTCTGTCGCACCTGCCTCTTCAGTCTGCTCCGTCTCTGCCGCACCTCCTCTTCTTGCTTCGTCTTCCTCGCAACTCTCCTTCTTCACGTTGCTGCGTCTCCTTCTTAAAAGGTATATTGTGTTTTTCCCCTTCGCACGATCTCCTTCTTAAAGATATATTGCTGCGTCTCGTTCTGAAATTTTCTGTTCCTCCAGATCGTCTTCTCCATCAGACGTCAGTCTCCCTTGAAGCAAACCCACTCGACTTTCTGTTCTCTCTTCTGGGTAAGATTCATCCATCGGTTTTGTTTTTCTATTTGGGGAATGGGTTTCGAATGGGTCTTTGACTGAGACGAATGGATGTCTGTTTTATTGATGGGTGTGGAAGGGGTAGGGATTC
>JAOTBA010000204.1:31142090-31154045 GCA_025629845.1 Erythroxylum squamatum | reverse complement strand
GAAATCTTTTAATGCATGTTGTTGCTGTTACATGATTCAGTGTGATGAATTGTCAGTTTATGTATAGATTAGTTATTACTCACTAAGCTATATGCTTAGCACGGTGGATTTGCCCCGTGTAGGTTCAGAGAGGACTTAAGGACTGGGACAAGTCATCCGCAATGGCCAAAGGAATCTGAGTGTTGTTTTGACAATAATGTAATTTTTTTTGGTTGACTTTTGGGCTTATATCTGCTGTGTATATGTGGACTTGATTGTAAGTTTGTAAGAACGATACTTCAGTTTGTTTTGGATTTTCAGCGAGCTTGTGCTATGTGCTATGTAATTTAATGTATGTTTACTTGAATTGTTTATTGAAAGTTTTCGCATGCTTTGATTTGTTGTACTGTTTTGTGTAGCATTCATATATCCTTTTAGGGGTATCTGGGTGTTACATTACTAATCAATTCACACTCTAATTATGACTAAATAATCTTAAAAGCAATAGAAAACAAGAAAATTTTTTATTTTGTTCGTTTAATTTTGAAAACCACCTAAGAAGTCACCTAACCTACAATTAAACTAAAAAACATGCATTAAAACTAATGCACCCGACCCCCACACTTAAAACTTGAATTGTCCTCACGTAAAATCAAATGCAAGAAATGGCATAATTAACAAATGCGAAAATGTAAAAGACAGAAATTAACTTCCCTTGGGTTGCCTCCCAAGTAGTGCCTTTGCTTAACGTCGTTGGCTCAACCTCTAGTTACGTTCTTTAAGTGACACTAGTCACATCTTCCAGCGTTAACACCTCCGAGTCCTCCGTTTGGAAGCCCTCATAATACGGCTTCAAGCGATGACCATTCACTTAGAATGTCTTGTCAGTTTTGAGGCTCTGTATCGCCACTGCACCAAAAGGAAAGACATGAGTGATAACAAATAGACCAACCCAATGAGAATGCAACTTACCAGGAAAGAGTTTGAGTTTGGAATGATATGGTAACACTTTCTGGCCTACCAAGAAGCTTTTCCTTGAATCATCTTATCTTGAAAAGCTTTCGTCCTCTCCTTATATATCGCCGCGTTTTGATATAACTTATTCCTCATCTCTTCCAACTCTTGAAGCTGTAACTTCCTATGCACTCCCGTAACATCCAAGTGCATGTTGCATCTTTTGATATCCCAATATGCCTTATGTTGTAATTCTACTGGAAGATGACATGGCTTTCCAAACACTAGTTTGTATGACGACATTCTAATTGGTGTTTTGTAAGTCGTCTGATAGGCCCACGATGCATCTTCTAGTCTTACACTCCAATCCTTCCTATTGGGTTGCACGGTTTTCTCCAGGATTAATTTGATTTCTCAATTCGAGAGTTTAGGTTGCCCGTTGGTTTGGGGATGGGAAGCAGTTGAAACTTTGTGCGTGATGTCATATTTTTTGAACATTGCTTCCATCGCCTTGTTGCAGAAGTGGGATCCTCTATCGCTAACGATGGCTTTGGATATCCCGAACCTAGAAACAATGTTAGCTTTAACAAAATCTGCAGCAACCTTGGCATTGTTAGTCCTAGTGGCTTTGGCTTCCACCCATTTAGAAACATAATCAACCGCAAGTAATATGTAAGTAAAGCAAAAAGATAGAGGGAATGGTCCCATAAAATCAATGCCCCAAATGTCAAAAATTTCATAGAAAAGCAAAGGCGTTTGTGGCAATTAATCCTTATGGGACAGGTTACCTGACCGTTGGCATCTATCACAAGATTTGCAGAAGGTATATGCATCTTTGAACAATGTTGGCCAGTAGAAACTACTTTCCAGAACTTTATGACCTGTCCTTTTCACTCCAAAATGTCCTCTGCAAGCGTACGAATGGCAGAAAGCTAAAATCGATGATGATTCATTTTTCGGTACACACCTCCTGATAACTTAATCTGTACAGTGCCTCCAACAATATGGGTCATCTCATACATAGCATTCTGCATCACTTCGTAGCTTATCCCTCTGAGCTTTTGACAAACCAACAGGTAATTCGTTAGTTACTAAAAAATTGACAATTTCTTTATAACATGGTGGTGCCGCATCAGCAAAAAATAATTACTTATCCCGAAAGCTTTCTCGTAGAGGGATATCATCTTCTTTTTTCATCAAACAGCTGAGATGGCCCACCACCACGTTTTCTACCCCCTTCTTATCTCTAATCTCTAAGTCAAATTCCTGAAGGAGGAGAATCCATCTGATCAACCTCGGTTTTGCTTCTTTCTTTGTGAGCCAGTATCGTAAAGCTGTATGATTAGAATAAACAATCACTTTAGCGCCAAACAAATACGATCGAAATTTTTCCAAAGCAAAAACCACAATTCTTTTTCAATAGTAGAATAATGCAATGGCATGCAAAGCTTTTCCCACTCTTTATCCTAAAACTATCCCTATTGTATAATCGCTCGCATCACACGTGATCTCAAAGGGGAGGTTCCAATTTGGTGGTTGAATCACTGGTGGGGATATCAAAAGTTCCTTAAGTTTGTTGAATGCTTTCTTGCACCTCTTGTCGAACTCAAAGGAGATATCTTATTGAAGAAGCTTGCATAGTGGTGCAGTTATCTTCGAAAAGTCCTTAATGAACCTTCGATAAAAACCTACATGCCCAATAAAAGAGTGCACTTCCCTCACAGTAGAGGGATAAGGTAAAGAAGAAATGAGATCAACTTTGAACTTGTCTACTTCAACACCCTTAGCAGATATCACATGGCCTAAAACTATACCTTGATCCACCATAAAGTGACATTTTTTCCAGTTCAACACAAGGTTAGTTTCAATACATCGTTCCAAGATAATGGCAAGATTCTCAAGACATTCATCAAAAGAAGATCCATACACACTAAAATCATCCATGAATACCTCAATAATCTTCTAAACATATTCAAAAAAAATGCTTACCATACACCTTTGGAATGTGGCAGCTGCATTACATAATCCAAATGACATCCTTCAGTAAGCAAACGTACCAAATGGACATGTAAATGTGATCTTCTCCTGATCTTCCGGTGCAATCAAGATCTGAAGATAACCTGAAAGGCCATCTAAAAAGCAATAATAATTATAGCCACCAATCTCTTAAGCATCTGATCAATAAAAGGAAAGGGAAAGTGGTCTTTACGAGTAGTAGAATTTAACTTTCTACAATCAATAAATACTTGCCACTCGGTTTGCACTTGGGTGGGAATTAACTCACCTTCTTAGTTTGTCACAACGATGATTCCATACTCTAAATTCTTGGTTTTCCCTTAAGTTGTGTTTAATTGAGACACGATCATAATTAAACCTAACTATCGAATAACCTAGGATATGATCTCTAGATTCAATTTGGCAGCCGCAATATTAATTAGAAAATGATCATTATAGGTACTAACCTCACACATTCGGGTTATCTAACCTACATTATGTTGTTCCTAACGATTAGCGATCGTTGGATGCTACTCACAAACATCAAAAGTAATGATTACGGATTACATTCAATGTTTTAGTAATTGGTTTGAAATAAAACAATCAAAATAACATATTAAGATCATTCATCCCAAAACCAATCAAATCAATACCAAGAACACAACAATCTGAAAAGAAATTACAACTTTAAAATGATAAAAATAGCTTAACCATGACTTGGCATTGATATTCTCGTTGAACTGACATTAGGAAGCTAACCTTCCATCTCTATTTTCTTCCTCTAAGCGTGAGCAATCTTCTCCATATGCTTCAGTGGTGTAGAGCCTCCACCTCTATTATCATTCACGCTACTCTCTTCTCTATTTGCTCTCACTATTCATTGATGTGACAAATAAACTCTTAGGACATGCTACTATTTATGTTTTCACTCCCCTTTACAACTTCTATCTCTTGCCTCCCTCTCACGCCCCTCTCTCACTGTATCTTTGATGTGATGAATAAAGATGATGGACCACCCTCCTGTTCACGTTTAGTTTAAAACCTCCCCCCTCACTGTTCTTGAACGTTACGTTTAATGCCTAACATATGTGTTTAATGCAGCGTACGCATGCGTTTAACACCTAATGCATGTGTTTCATATAGTGCACGCATGTGTTTAACTCTGCACATGCATGCGTTTAATGCATGTGCTTCTGTTATCTCGTAATGCTATGTCTTGGAGTGAAACTTCTGCGTTTCTACTACTTATACCTCTCATCTGTGCTGTTGTTTTGGTTGTTGTCCTCACTTGCCTTGTGAGTCATTTTACTCATGCTTCTGCTCCACTTCCACGTCGATTTGCTTGCATGAAATGCAAGCTATTTTCCTCTTAAACGCATGCTTCATCTTTAATCTTCTTTATATTTTTATCATATGTCTCATTTTTCTTGGCATTAATTACTTGCTCCATTATTTATCATTCTTGCTCCATGACGACAAAAGATTGTGATTCTTCAAAAAAGGACCCAAATGTAGTGCTTTCGACTCACTTTAATTTCTTTGCTTCCAAATTATGCCTAAAAGCGCAGATGAGTTAAAGTGAGTATCTTAAGCATTTCTAAGACATTAATCACTAAGTGTAGCATATCACATGAGTCAAAATTTAAACACATATCAATGATCTTGCATGCATGTGAGGCAAAGCAGGCTTGATACATTGAGGTGGAATTTGAGCTAAACAAGTAAGTGAAATACTGATCTTTGTAGTATGTGATATGATGACTAATTAGGGATGGATTGAATGTAGTGTTGATGTTGAAGTTGTGCTAGAAAACGATAAATGAATTAGTTACTTTTCTGTTTTGTTTTTTAATGCATAAAAACAGTAGTTTATAGACTATTATATGGATGATCTAAGTTAGGATTTGAGGTATAATTGATGATGAATTCATAATAAAGATAGGTGTTAATGAAGTGTTTTTAAATCTGGAAAAGTTAGGACTCCATGTTTGATGGTATAAAGTGAATGGTAATGAAACAAATGAGTAGATTTTTGTGGGATTTAATGTAACCAATATGGAACCTAGACTAGCATGAATTGAGGTAGCTTTATAGGGCATGAATTTTAGAAAAATTCAAGTAGTAGTGATGTCTTTAAGTATGTGAAATTTGTGGAGAATTAAGGAAGAAAGAATGTGCAGGATCGTGGCCTTCAGCTCATGATCGTGGCTTATTGCACTAGCTTCTATCACAATCATAAGAAGGTTCCCTATGATCGTGGGCCTAGTTTTGAAAAGATAATTTATGTTTTGTGTACATGTTGAGCTAGCTGAGGGAAAGACACTCTAAATTGGTGTAATTGGTCTTGATTAAGGCTTAGAATGAACCTAGATTGTTGCTTGATTAATTGGTTAAGAGCTTGATAAGTTTAGGTTATTAATTGATGCCATAACTTAAAGAACGTACTATGTTGATGTCAATTTATCCAAATATGGAAATTATGATTTCATAAAGGAATAAAGGTGTTCTTATGAATGCAAACATGATCTTAAGGATATAAGTAATGTGTATTAGGCATGAATGAATGAGCATTGAAGAACATGAAGTAATTTTGAATAAGAATTGGGTAATTACATGAATATATGTTGCTAGAAAAGTTTTATGAATGTATGATTGATGAATTTGGAGTAAATCAAGCTATAATGTTTGAATGGTCAAGATATTTGTATAAGAATACATACCCAAAATGTCAATTGAGCATGCATTGAAACATGAAACATATACATGTGCATGATTGTATATTCATATGAAAAAAAAATAGTGATATGTAAACTATATGTGTATTGCCTGACGATAGATGCATAAGGTAATCGTCAACATCCAGACATTACCGAAACATCGAGATAATATCTTTTCTAGAGCGTATAGCGAGTTAACTTAGGTCTGTAAAATCAATCATATATGCTTCTGGATGAATTAAATGTTAAATCTAAATTGTGTATTGATAAATGTCGGACTTAGATCCAAGGATCTTCAGGTAAGGCATGAGTATACTGAAATAAAATAATGGCATATTAAATGATGCATCTCATCATATTGAAATGTATGATCAAATAAAGGAGTTGTGACTAGAGTGACTGAAGTGGTAAAAGAGCTTTGAGCTCAAGACTGTGAAAAAGAGCCTCAAGCTCAGATGACTCGAGCTTGGTATCCACAATGGATACGGGCTAAAAATGATCTTGGTGTCCGCAATAGATACAGAACATTAAATTGGGTTGATAGGCACTCGGTCACAATAAAGAAAAAATGAAAATGGAGACATATGTGAATTTGCATATACA
Organism: Erythroxylum squamatum; assembly: GCA_025629845.1. Classification (NCBI taxonomy): domain Eukaryota; kingdom Viridiplantae; phylum Streptophyta; class Magnoliopsida; order Malpighiales; family Erythroxylaceae; genus Erythroxylum; species Erythroxylum squamatum. Next base: position 31,147,797 of record JAOTBA010000204.1, on the reverse strand, counting down.
TCTCTACATGAATCAAATGATTGAAATGAAATGTATTATTGAATTGTTTTGAAATAGTGAATTACATTTGAAATAAATGAAGGATGTGTTGTGATATGCAATGTTAGCTTACATGATGTACTTATTGAAGTATGATGAATTGTGATGTGGTATTCAATACTGGATGGTTTGATATACTTTTTGAATTGGGTTATAACTTGCTTTTGTGATTTGACTTGAGTGAATACATCGATGATGGTTCACTCAATGAGTTCGTAAACTCATCAAAATTGCAATATTTTTTTTCAGGTTCAAAGGAGTTCTAGCTACTGAGTTTATATGGTAAAAGTCTAGTAAGTTCTATTTTGGGGAAAATAATGGCTCAAAGGTCTTAATAGCTAAATCTGAGATAGATGTTTATTGTATTACCATCCCATGTCATGTTATATTTTTAGTATTAAGAGTGAAATTTTTAAAAAATGTTGTGTAATGTATATATATGAATTCTGAATTAAAATGACTTGTAACTTTTCCAATTCCTTCTCAATCTCTTCCTCACTAGCAATCTTTGGTAGAGTTTTTTTGGGACCCTCAATCTCTTTTCCGCTCCTTAAAGTTATGGCACTGACATTCTTCAGGTTCACCTCAGGTTGGGATGACAATTTTCCTCAACTCTATGATTCTACCTCACTACCATATGACCCATTTCGTGTTCCATGCTCTGTTGGCTTGCTTTTGTCTCCCGCTGGATTTGTTGTAAACCCTGTTGCAACTGCTGCTGCATACTTTGTTGTAATTGCTACATTTCCTATTGAAATTGCAGATTGTTAGCAGTAAGATTCTTAACAAGTTCTTCTAAAGATGTACCTGAACTGAAAAAAGAAGCCCCATGTGCTCCTTGTTGCCTTGGTTGAAATCCTTGTGCTCCTTGCGGCTGATTTTGGAAGTAATTTTGCTGTCGATTCCCTCCATAACTCAAGTTAGGGTGATCCCTCCAATGTGGGTCATATGTCTACAAGTAAGGGTTTTATTGATTCGAGAAGTTCCCTCTTACTGCATTCATGTACTCATACTTCCCTCTTGTAATGTCAGGCACTCATCAATTGGATGGCTCATGTTTAAGCATATTTTTCATACTTTCACTTGTTCTTGTCCAACTACAATTTGTCTTTAAAAAATGTTATTTCATTTAAACGATGTTCAATAGATGAAGTGCTTACCTCGTTTACTCGTCGAACATCATTGCAAGTGTCAAATTGTTATGTGCTAGCAGCCATCCACTCAAGTAGGATCTTGGCCTCAAGGGGAGTCTTCTCGTAAAGTGCCCTACCACTCGTTGCATCAACCAAACTCCTCTCAATCGGTAACAGCCCTTCATAAAAATATTGGATGAGAATTTGGTTCGGTATGTTATAGTGCGGACAACTGGCACATAACTTCTTGAACCACTCCCAATACTCGTAAAGAGATTCTCCATTAAGTGGCTTGATGCCACATATCTTTTTTCTAAATACTTGTCGTCTTTGAGGCTAGAAAATATTTCTCTAAGAACAGTATCTTCATCTCTAACCAAGTATTTATGCTTCCCGCTAGTAAATCAAACAACTAATCTTTTGCTACAACTTTGAGTGAGAACAGGAAGGTTCTTAATATGATCTACTCGTTTGTCACTTTGGGAGGCTTTATGCTCAAACAAACCACATCGAGCTCCTTGAGATGCTTGTGTGCATCCTCTCCTACAAGACCACAAAAATTGGGTAATAAATGAATTAATCCATATTTTAACTTAAAGGTAACATGTTAAACAAAATTAGGAAATGTAATGCATAGGGATCTTTGGGTTAATTCTGGTGCAGCCAATTCCCTCAACGTTCTCAGATTTGCCATAGTTGTTTCAAATTTAGTTTCTGGATCTACTACTAAAAATGTTCTTGTTTCCCCTCTTAACCTCCGCAATGTTCTCTCGATCTCCGGATCAAGTTGCTCAATTTCTCTAGGAGGACATCTGGTCATTAGTGTACACCAACACTCACAAACTTTTTAAAGTTAACAAATAATTAAAAGAAAAACAAAAAAAATATATTCACACAACACCAACTAAAATAAAATACGAAAATTAAACTACCACACTACCAACAATGGCACCAAAATTTGACAGCGCGTGACGAGTGCACAACAAGATTTACCTGACTCTCAACACTAAAATTTGCAGTTATGGTGAGTCATGATCGAATCCACAAAGAATGTTTGGTTTATTTCCGCAATAAAATTAATAGATACAAGGAAAATATAAAAGGGGGGTTTTTGGATTTTTAGCAATTTAAAATTTAAAATAAAAGCAAACTGTTGAAAACAAATTAAAATAAGCAATTGAAAATTATTAAAATGTCAAATATACATCTTTACAACTCTCTTCGAACTATCGATCTAAGACTAATAGAATGCTCTACTAATCTCGTTTTTTCCTAAGGTTTTGTTTAATTTAGATATGATCATTAATTAAACCTAACTACTGAATAACCTAGGATATGATATTTAGATTTAATTTGGCAGTTGCATTATGACATGGAAAACAATCAATAAAAATAGTAACCTCGCACGTTCGGGTTATCTAACCTAAGTTATGTTGTTCCTAACAATAAGGGATCATTAGATGCTACTCATAAACATCAAAAGTAACGATTACAGATTACATTCAATGTTTTGGCAATAGGTTTGAAATAGAACAATCAAAATAACGTATTAAGATCATTCATCCCAAAAATCGATCAAATCAACACCAATAACACAACAATTCGAAAAGAAATTACAACATTAAAATGATAAAATAGTTTAACCGTAACTTAGCATCGATATTCATGTTGAACCGGCATCAGGAAGTTAGCCTTCCATCTCCATTTTTATGCTCTAAGCATCAACCATCTTCTCCATAGCTACTTCGATTGTGAAAGAACGAGGAGAAAACCACAGCGCCTCCACCCCCTTTCTATTGTCTGTGCTCTCTCTATTTATGGATTTAATTTTTAGTCCACTGTTACTGTTCACCTTACCACGTTACTGTGCATTTTAGTTAAAACACCTCTGATAGGTGCTTAATTGATTATGAAATTATTCCATAACACTTATCAATTATTGACATGAAATTGCTTAAGATAGTCACTTTGATTCATATGTGAATTTAGGCACAATTCGGAAGAAAAGAAGTTAAAGTAAGTCAAAAGCTCTATATTTTGGCCATTTTTTGAAGACTAATTTTCACTTGTCTTCATGGAGAAAGAATAAGAAAATTAAAAGACAAAAAGAAAATTAAAAGAATAAAAAATGCAAAGAACTTGAGCTGCATGGATTATGCATGCAAATTATCATCAACGTGAAATTAATGTCTTGTATGTATGCAAGACATTAATTTAACTAATCTCACGGCTGCTGGAGGGAAGAAAGATAGATAGCTAGAAAAGGAGTAAAACGATATTGCAAGATGAAGAAAACAACAGCAAAAGAGGAAGAGAAGGGGCTACTGGGAAGAAGCAAAATGCAACGCATAAGGTGGATTAAAACAATAAGCCAAAACAATAGGCAACACAAGAAGGAATGCAACAACAGAGCACTAGTCGATGACGCATAGCGGAAGCGAGGAAGCAAATGTCTCATGTCTACATCACGTCTACGAAATGCAGATATTTTCAAGAGCAGAGTATGGGTTTAAAGGAGAGTACTGTAGATGGACCGAAAACTAATTCATAAAATCAGATAGAACAGTAGAATGGAATAGAGAGGAGGCGTAGGAGCAAAAGTAGAGAAGGGGCTTCGATGGGACATTATTCAATGGGGGCTTAAGCATTTTTTGGGAGAGACCCATATAGGTGTAACGTCCCGACTCTAGTTCAAAGGTGACATCAATGTCAACGACCCGAGTTAAGTGTATTTCACTATTTTTATTGTTTCTCTCATTAGAAATTAATTGTGTTATCCTATGTTAATTGATTTGTGTTTTGTGTATGGATAATCGTATTCTCATTATTGTTTTATTATTTGTGTATAAACCCATTGAGTATTGTGAAAAGAAGATTTTAATGCATTCATTGAATCGTTTATTTGCAAACCCATTGCTAGAATTTCGATATAATTCGTAATTGTTATGTTAAAATTCATGTGTAGCGACTAATGATTCGTAATCATTAGGGATAACATAACCTAATTTAAATGGCGCATCGTATGTGGTTATTGCCTTAATTAATCAGTTTTCCTAATTCTTAATGATACTACCTAATTAAATCTAGAGATCATATCCTAAGTTATTCGATGGATAGGTTTAATTAACGATCGTATATTGATTAAACACTACTTAAGGAAAAACTTGGGTTAATTATTAACCCACGATTAATAGTTACTAGGAGAGGTTTGAGAATAACAAATCAATGAAATATGTTTAACTAGGGTTCAGGTCAAGATTGAACCAAAGAATTAGGTCCTTACCAAATTCCCCATTTTTATCATTTTTTGTATGTTTTCTTTAATTTGTTTTTATTAGTCTAGTTTCATTTTATTTTCTAAAACCAAAACCCCCCTAAACCTAAACACCGATTAATTTCATTTTAACAAATTTATACACACTCTTTGTGGGATCGACCTACACTTATCACTACTACAGTAGTAGTCTAGTTTTTATTTTGACTAGCGTTTCGATGCGCTGTCAGCCTCCCATACATTTTAAACGTCTGCGTGATACGCAGACATTACGTACAATGTCTGCATTGTTTGCATTTCTGCCTTTACTATAATTTCATTCTGGAGTGAACTCCTTCCTTCCAGTTTCCTTCATTTGCTTCCTATTCAGTGCTACCATTTTGGTCTTCTGTGTTACATAAAACACACAAGCGCTGCGTTGCCCATGCTACTCCTTAGTGCTGTTATTAATTCGCGTAATTGCATGCAAATTTCATACAGATGCTCTGAGCAACTTTAAATCTTCTTTGTGTTTTCATTTTTTTTGTCTTATAATTTTCTTATTTTTTCTTCATGAAGACAAGTGAAAATTAATATTCAAAAAATGGCCCAAATATCGTGCTTTCGACTCACTTTAACTTCTTTGCTTCTAAATTGTGCCTAAAATCACATATAAGTCAAAGTTAATATCTTAAGCAATTTCATGTCATTAATTGCTAAGTGTTATGAAATAATTAAACAATCAATTAAACATATATCATTAATCTAGCCATTATCATTTTATTTTATTTTATTATTTATTCTAGTTCGTCTTCTTATTTTATTGACTCTTTATTTTTCTTGTCTTCCTCTTGATGTATATCGAATGTACCAGAAAATAAACCTAACTTTACACACTAAGAATTATAGTAGTGTGTGAAGTAAATCACACGTTAGTATAGACTTTATGTTTGGTATACAAAACGCACAAGAAGGGGGGGTTGAATTGTGTATCCTTTTCCCTGAACACAATCCCCTTTTCAAAACTTCTTTTGAAAACTTGCTTTTTCATAAATATTGAATAACAATATCACGAAGTATTGTAATTTGCTTATAAGTACTTGTAAAAAACATTAGAATTTAAACATTGAGAGTTGAGAGTTGAGAGTTGAGAGTAAGAATCGACACAGTAGATTTATACTGGTTTATCCCAAACCGTAAGCTAGGTCCAGTCCTCAGAATCCTTTCTGAGATTTCACTATACTTCTCAAAAATACAAGTATTCTTTTCACCGAGCCTCTTC